>AFRA01000588.1:0-22192 GCA_000223055.1 Claviceps fusiformis PRL 1980
GGAAGAAAGAAGGAAAGAAGGAAAGAAAGGAAGGAAGAAAAAAGGAAAAAGGAAAATGATGTCGTCTTTTCCTCATCCATCGTAGCAATAGATGCACAAGCCAGTCATCTGGCACAACCGCAACAAACTATCAGCCATGCAAGCTCCATCGACAATTTGCCCAAGGTAGGCAACATGCACCCCCCCCCCCTCACAGCTCACATTGGGGAGCTCAAACTTGTGCGCCGTCACGTACTTCACAAACAAGAGCCTCCAGTCGTTTGATCCCCTCGACAATGTCGTCGCTTGTATGCCAAGCCCAGCACAGTCGTATGCCGTTCCCAAAACCGGCATCGGCGCGCTCCTTGCTCGCTTGGTCCCCCTCCACGACCATGTTCGTGCCCATGGCGACTTTGAGATTGTACTTGTCCAGCGCTCGTGCCGCAAAATACGTCACAGAAAGCGGCAAGTCTGAAGGGAGGGTTAGGTACGTGAAGAACCCACCCGCAGCCACGGCATGCGGTGGTGGATGAACGGTTGCGTCGTCTACTTGGGAAAATTCGTAGGGCAGACTCGGCAGCTCCTTGAAGCCGAGTGGGATGAGGTGCGTGTTGATGGCGTCGCGCATGGCGTTGTATCGAGAACGATACGTCGGGATGATTTCGTTTTCGAGATGCGCCTGGAAGGAGCCTGATGCCATCATTTCGTCGACCAGCGAGGCCGTGAAGTGCGAGGGGCTTCCGCCAGATCTGGTGGCCCCGACGGTGGACAAGGCTAGTGCAAACGAAGGGGTTCCTTCGGCCCAGCCTGTCCTGACGCCGGGGGCAATCAGCTTGGAGAAGGAGCCGTTGCTGACGGCGTTGCCCCAGGTTTCCTTGGGCCCGCCGTCGAGCAAGCGGTCGACGTCGACGATTCTGGGCGGAACAGGACCGAGCTCCGATGATGTCGCACGGGGCTGCTCCGGCCAGCGAAGCACATCATACACATCATCCGTCACGACCAGCGCATCATATTCCCTGGCAAGACGCACGAGCTGCCGCCTCCGTCGCAAGGACATGGTCTTGCCGCTTGGGTTCGAAAACGTCGGCACGGCGTAGATGACGTGTTTGTACAGTTTGGGGTACCGCTGATGCGTCTTCAGCGTCGGCCTACTTGGATGCTGCTGCCGCCCACCGTCCCCTTCCATGCCCTCCAGAGCGGAGCGCAAGAAATCAATGTTCAGCCCTTGCTCGTCTTCCGGCACCCCGTGCAGACGGCCTTCGAAGCCCGCGTCCGTGAAAATGGGACAGGCCAGGAAGTAGCAGGGCTCAACCATCCATATCGCCCTCGTATAGCCTGGCTCGGTAAACTTGGCCAGGATGTTGGCCAGATTCGCTGACGCGCCGCTGGTGATACAGATGCGCTCGGAGGAGACGGCGTCATTGTCTTCTTCATCCGGCCTGTAAACGTCGCGCAACCAGGTGGCGATTCTGGCTCTCAGGGGTGCGTAGCCCGCGTCCGGGCCGTATACAAGAGCGTCTGCGCATTTGTTGTCCGCGTGCACGACTGACGAGGCGCCTTGCAGAAGGTGGTTGGATGGGAAGAGCGAGGGCGACGGGCAGCCGACGAAGAGGTTGATGGGTTTTGTCGCCGGACTCGCCATTATGGATGAACTTGTAGTCGCAGGACGAGGAGGAGAGGCGAGATGGCAATGGGACAATATCCTCGACAGCCACGAGCCGCGACGCTCAGTACGAGTTGGCTAGCACGCGGGGATGTCATGCTGAATCATTGACCGGTCGTTCTATGCAATGTTGATGTCGGCTGTCTGTGGCGTTTCAATGTTTGGACGTTGGACTAGTTGGCAGCATGTGGCGGAGTCCACTAATGTTGGATGGGTGGCCTACAGTGTACATGCTGCATACAGAATTGGCCTGGCCGGTTGTCTGGCTTCAAAGTTTTATTTCCAGTCCGGCATGTGCTCCCTGGGTCTATTCTTCAAACCCCATCATGCGCCATCGCAGCCAACCTTCGACCACCATATCCATCAAACGTATGTCTCGGCGTCCCAACACGTATTGGTCCATCATGCAACTCACTTGCAGCAGCCCTCAAACCCCCGCTTCTTCCACGAAGCTTCCATGTGCCTTCGCATGGACCAAGGACAAAGATGCATCGCTCAGGTGGTCCCCCTCCGTCCTCTCTCCATCGCCAAATACGGGCTTGAAAAAGACATCATAAGACACCCACATGAGATCGGAAAGCATGGCCATTGCTCGCGCTAGCCAGGACGGCAGTTTCCCCGTCTCGTCAGTCAATGTACGCATTGCTGCCAGGGACAAGACAAACAGCGGTGCCCAGCAAAGAATGAAGACATATTGCCCAACCGTTTGGCTCCATCGCGTCACAGTATACGCAGGCAAGGTGTCGAGATGATTACGATAACTGGCCGGCAAATCATGCTCCTGCCCGCCCGCGCGCAAGAGATTCAGATAGCGCTCACTGGCCTGCGCATAATTGGGATCCGGTCTCTGTCGTCCATCCAAGAACCGCTGCCACCAATTCTTTCTCCCTGAATCATCGTCCCTGTGGGACGGATAATACAGTGTCCTCGCATAGAACAGCTTCGAGCCCCCGGCAGGCTGTGTCTCTTTGGGGCCGATGGGATAGCAGCCGACAACCGTCTCATTGTAGCTAGATCCAGCGCCTTCTGTACGCAGAATCGTTCCATAGTCTTGCGTTGTTACTTCATACACGACTCCTACAAGACCGCCGTCCCACTCCATGTCTTGGTGGACGAACTTGCCCCCTTCGTCTCTCTTCTTTTCGGGCACGTTGCGGAACGCCACATTGGCGAAGCATGGCTCCCGATACGGAAAACCAGGCAGGTCGAAGGAAAGGCGAATGCTCGGCGCCGACACATTGACCTGCGACAGGGGGCGGATGCCTCTCATGCCGAGGAATGTCTCGGCGCAAATGTTGGACCCATACGCAAGGTAAAGAACGGACTCAACGGGGTCTGCTGCGGAGAGCGTTGTACTGGTGATGGCATCCCCTGACGCGCGAAGCAAGCGCTCCGTCGTAGTCTTGGGAATTGCAGACGCCGGTGCACAAGATTCCTTGAACTGCGGACGAGTCGAGATCACAAGCTTGTCAAGGGCGGCTGGTGCTGCCGATGTCTTTGACTGTGACGACATGACAAGTCTGAGTGTAAGGCGATGAATGAGGTCGTGCAATAACGACTACTTGGTCGTTTAAAATGCACCACAATATCTGGACGATTTCGAGCGTGCAGTCGGATGAGATGCAAACAAACAACGACGATTGGACGGTCAGACAATTGAAGCAGCATGTGAGTCTGAGTCTGTCTCGGCGGGGGGATTTGGGCTGCTACTTCAACGGACCGTCGTTGCAGGCTACATGAATAAGCATGTGGCAATGTGCAGACTGGCAGCTGAATTGACAAGTTATCGGACCTGCCCCCGTTAACGATTATGGTTCGGCCAGGACGACAAACTAAAAACTACTTACCAGTGACTTCCGTATTGTGGAAATATTTACGCACTTCTAGGTAGCTACCTAGGTACCTAGGAAGTACTTATCGAAAGGTTCCTGCTTTCCCCCTGGGGCCACATGCGTCATACAGTTCATCGATTTCCTGACCTCACCAGCGGGCATGGTGGACACTGGTGACTGGACGCTCGATCCGGCGCCCGCTAGGAAGGCACTACCTCCGACTCTCGTCTTGGAGCGACTGATGAGACCCAACAAACATGGGACCGTTCTTTCCACAACTCCACAAAACCATCATTGCTCCTTCCCAAGTTTCCAGTCGTGCAAAGACCAGACACAATGGTCCTGGTGATGAGAATCTCTCAGGAAATGCAGCACGTACGTTCGCTCCTTCCTCATGCACCGATTCTGGTTCTAGGTTGATCAGAATGTTCTCGCAAGTACCTACCTAGGTACCTACTAATTTTGCCTGGTTCTTCAAGATTCTGTGAACATCAAGGAAGCTGTGTCCAGATGCATGCATGCCCTGTCAAGTTTGAAGCTCCGTCTGTCTATCTGTCTCTGTGTCATACCCAACTTTTTCTTACCCAGGAACTGCATGCACGATGCCAAGGAAGAACAACTGGGGTTCGGTCAAGACGCCGCCAACGAGGCAACGCCAACAGAGACAGGCAACGCAACTAGGCGAGCTCGACACCACGCCGACCCGGCCTGATGCCTCACCTAGCTTGCCTAGCAAGCGTAACCCTGAACGTGGTGGCAAACAACAATCTTTTCCCGACAATATTGACTCGGATATATTTGACGATGGACTCGAGGATGGCGACCTAGTCCAGCTCGCTGATACGCAGGCGGTGTCCGATGCCGTCGTTGCCAAAGAATTTCCCTGGTCAGAGACTGGGTCTGGCGCTCGACGAAGTTCGTCTGTGTCAACTGACGGCCCACCACGAGGTCCCTACGGCTATTTTGGCGTGGGCAATGTGTTTTCCAGTCCTAACTCGGGAAGTGATGCCCTTCCAGACACAGTGCCTCTTCCCAGGGACGTGGTCCATGATCCATTGCTTGAAGATCAAAGACAGACTCCCATGATTGTTGATTTTTCTGAAACTGCTACCACTATTCTCCGTAGCTCTCCCATGACAGGAAGCCGTCATTCAAAGAGCCTGGGCACATCTTCTCATCGTGATTTCGGGGATAGGGTTTGGATAGATGATGGCGTCTGTCAAATCCCTTTGCAGCCGGCATTAGTTGATAACAACAAACCCGTTGCAGTTCAAATCAATGAAGATGATATTCAGGTTCCAGTGGAACAATCCGGCAATGCGTGTGCTCCCCTTGAATCTGCAGGAGAAACAGATGTTGTTGTCGATCAAGTCGAATCTGCCGCGCAATGCAGCAATACCCCTCGCTGTGCTGTCGTCAATCCGGCAAATCATATCATGTCATTGGATGGCGAGGCAGATCGTCTTGACCATGATGAAGAAGCCGCACGGGAAACCATTCACGTCGCAGGTAAGGGAAAGAAACAAAAGAAAAAGAGAAAACAGCGCCCGAAGCCACCTCTTCGGTTTGACAACGACACTCAAGTGGTGAGAGATATCGTCAAGAAGCCAGTACGCAAAAAGAACTGTCGGAATTTTGCGCTCAAAGACGCCAAGCCGTCGTCCTCCCCATTGGAAAATATTGTGCAACAGGCAGAGGTTGCGGAGCCATCTCCTCGCGATACCTCAGTAGAGGTGGCTGAGTGCTTGCCAACGACAAGACACGAGTCCCCGCCTGTTGACACGAAGGCTGCTATGCACGAAAATGGCCATCCACCAAACAACTTGGAGGACTCTTTCCGCGATGATCCAGCGGACATGCCGTCCAATCGTCAGGAAGTACACATTATAGAGATTTCAGAAAAGATAGAGGCAGAAAGTTGCTTAGAATCTCCGACTTCATCCGGTGTAAAAACTCGAATGTCCGAGAGCAATTCGCCTAGCACGCCTCCCACGACCTCGACTGAAATTCCCGACCACGAGGCTAAAGTGTGTGTACTCGCCACCAGGGAATCGAATAGACGAGAAAATTGCACAGCTTCGCTTCAGACTGAGGAGGTGGAAGATGACGAGGGAGTCGAAGCTCACTCTCCTGTACAGCAGCACAGTGTCCCAGGATCGAGCGGGATGGCTTGTCTTGATAAATTGAGGACTGTGCATGACCAACATGCCAAAAACTCCATCGCACTTAAGAGTGCTACTGGCGGCAAACTTCATCTGGCTGCAGCAAGGCCCAGTCGACACATCAGCATCAGTGGACAGGGAAGTCCAATCCGCATCTCACACTGTGAAAAGAATGCTGTCAATTCAATGCCAACAGAATTCTCTGCGTCTGAAGTATGGAGCAGTACGGGTCACACAGATTGTCTTAAGCGACCAATGTTAAATGCCGGTCAACACGAGTCAACTCGATCAAAGACAAATATGCAGCAGGACTCCACCTCTTCAAAAGCCCTTGGGATTGAGCCTCTAAAGGCCCTCACGACGTTGGCCCTTGAAAACCATCATGGATCCAGGCGGTCGATATTCTCCGAGCTCAAGAAGGAGCATGCCAATCGCCGGATCGTCAAAGGCCAGACCAAGACGGATTTGAGCGGCCCTGCTGACCTAGGAAGGCAACGGCTCCGTGAGTTGATTGACGTGAGTCAGAAGACGTCGTAGTAATGAAGAACATTTGCGATGTCTGACAAACGTACTCTAGGCATGTATGCAACATCTTGATTCGAAGAAAGAATGCATCACCAAGATTGCCGACATATATACCAAGGCTGGTAATCACTGCGTCGAAAAGATCCAGTCTCGGTTCGAAAGAGAGCGTTCCGAAGTCACTCGGCTCGCAACGGAGGACACGGCCAACTTTTCCAAGGCTACTTTGAATGGCAAGAGGTGTGTAGAAAGGAGCAGCGCAAAGAGAGGACGATTGATGAAGCGATTTAAACAGGCTGTGTCCGCACGGGCGGCTGCGTACGCTCATGCTTCTTCTGCACTGGACACGCTACATCATGCCGTGCTGACTGAGACTGACGCCTGCACTTTGAGTTCATGAATCGACACGCAGCATGTCAGTATTTTTTTTTCTATGCTTATGGAATCTAGAAGGCGATTTGACTGTGTTTCTATGAAGCCAATGGCGTACCATGTTGGGTGAGATTTATATGCCTGCTTTTGCTGGTAGAGCGAAGACATGAATCACCAGGTATTTAGCTCGCAAATTGCTATACACAAAGCTAGGCAGCATTTTGCTCACACAGACTGGAATGATTGCACATATATGTGGCTCTATACATGTACAGGACATATGAATGCAATCGGTGTTGATGCGAAAATTGGCGATCCATGGTCTTGTTTCATGACGCAAGCTTCTAAGGGGTGCACTGCAAATTCTGACATTTAAGTGTTGGGCAGAAAACCTATGTGCGGATGGCACAGGAAGCAACATGACCTGCAGATTCAGCCACATCTCGGCATTTGACTCCCCGGTATTCATGTGACCCCACAGCGCAAGCATGACGGCGCGTGGCACGTGGAAACTCAATTTAGGCGCAGGGTACTTTTCGAACACGCAGTAGAGTTGAGTTGAAGCCATTGACGGATCTTTTCCATCCATCAACGCCTTTACCCATTGCCTACGTTGACGGCACGTACGCAGTAATACACGTACGAATTATGTACGCACACCCTGTCTCTCTTTTTATGTATGCCTTGCCACTATAATTGGATGTACACATGCCTTGTTGCTGCTTCTGCGTCAGTGTTTCCATGTGCCTGCGTACTTACTTGGGGTACATTTGTTCTTGCTCGGCCACGGTTCGTTGGTGGCGACAAGTCGTGCAACGCTGGGAGCCTATCGGGCAGGCAAGCAGGGTGAGTCACTGAGCAGAGCAGTGAGCAGTGAGCAGTGAGCAGTGACCACTGGATTCGGGCACATTGGAGGGAAGGCAGGACTCCCGGAGCAGTAGGGAGACCAGTGCCACTGTCTCCACTTACCAGTCTTGCCAGTTGCCAGTTGCCAGTTGTCAGTCTACTGTTTCGCAAGTTGCCAGTCTTGTTCGCGCCTTCTGCGCCCCGCTTTCCAACACATCACCAACCAGACCCCATCTGGCTCTGCCTTTTTTTTTTCCCCTTCTCTCAGTGCTCTCTTACTCTGTGCCGCTCTCTATCTTGCCTCCTCGATAGCAACTCCCGCTTTCAAGGCCTGCCTTCCATCGGCTCAGGCGATAGCAGCAGTCCCAGCTCCGGCGGACCAGACGCCTTCTACTTACACGCTCTCGTCGCCATCCGAGGGGCCAGTGTTGGAAACGGACGCCGACCGCCGACCGCCGACCGCCGACCGCAGAGACGAAACCCCGTCGGCGAGCAAGGACACCATACGACTTTTGGCCGGGGAAAATGCCGTTCCGACAGCGCATGGCCCGCCATTTTGGTGATTCGGTGCGTGAGACCTACATTTGCTGCCCTGGAGTTCCTTGGGGGTATTTTCAGCCATCTCTGCATGGTCGAGATGACATCCATGTGCATTTGATGGTCTACCCACATTTGCTGCGCACCTGCATTTGCCTGTCCTTTGAAGGAGAAAAAAAAGAGAACAAAAAAAAAGAAAGAAGAATGAAGAATGAATAAAAGAAAAGAAAAGAAGAGAAGAAGAAAAGATAAAAAAAAATGACTTCTGTAACCACTGCCTGCTTCCATCAATTTGCACCGAGTCGCTGCCGGCTGCGGCCGCCATCATCTTTCTCTTTTGTTTTTCCTTCTCAGCCCCTCTCTACGCTCTGCACGGCGAGAAGCTGCCCTGCTGTCACTTGAGTCTTGGGCTAATTTGTTGCCTTCTGTCCTGCAGCTTTCACCAGAAAAGGCCTATCTCAGCTACTATGATGTATTGTTAACTGTGGAGGATATCAAATCATTAAAAAATGATTGGCTCACGGACAACAACATTGCCTTTTGGGAGGAATATTTGGAACGAGAAACACTACCACGCTATCCTCAGGCGCGCATAATACTCTTACGCCCCAGTATGACCTTTCTTCTCATGAAGGAGCCCGACATGCGCCACATCCGTTCCGCTCTGCCTGATTTTTCCCGAGTCACCCACGTATTCCTTCCCATCAACGACAATCGCAACGTTGGCGTGGCCGAGGGGGGCAGTCATTGGTCACTTTTACTGGTTTCCATCCTCGATGGTATCGCTTTTCATTACGACTCACTAGGAGGGGCCAACTATGCGGAGGCCAACCTTGCGACTCGAAGGATGAGCGAGATATGTGGCAGATCCCTGCGCTTCGTCAACCTGGACGACTCTCCTCAGCAGGAAAATGGCAGCGACTGCGGCGTCTTCGTCTGTCTCTTGATGCGGCACCTACTGGTCAAGCGCCTTCTAAGTGCGAATGCTCGAGAAAAGGTATCCATGAGTATGGCAGGCAAAATGGTCGATAGCAACGGCGGCCGGAAAGAAATGATGCGTATCATCGAGAGTCTTCGCAAGGAAGGCGAACGGAGACGATCGTAAGTCTTTTTTTTTTCTTCTTCTTTTCTTTTCTTTTTCTTTTTTTTTTTCTTTTTTTCTTTTTCTTTTTTTTTCTTTTTTTTTCTTTTCTTTTTTGTCAATCTCTCTCTCTCTGTCTATCATACTTCTATGTTAGGCACCTCTTCCATGATAGACTTGCTTATGCCCGCGACATCATGCCAGGCGGAGCGCCAGCCCCTTTACCAACAACAAGACGCCGCCGCGTATTGAGTAGAGCTCCGCTCGGTATGGTCACTGTTCGGCATTCGATAATGTGCTACGCAAGACGGACCCGGAAAGTCGCGAAACCGGTTTGAAGGAACAACTTATGCAGCCACGTTCTGTCCATCATGACAAGACCGTCTCTCGAGATAAACGCCGATTTGACGCACGAGCAGGAAATCCGGAGACCACAGCATCCAACATTTTTCCCGTAGTGCCTTCAGCCGAAGGCTCTGATGCATGCAGCACCTCAACGAAGTACCGCAGTTCAGATGCCACTGGAGTAGAGACGTGTGCTTCAACAAGCCGAAACACATCCCCAACAATGTCTATCCGAACTCATGACGCTTCATGTCAGCACATTCGCAAAACATGGGAATCCTCACCACTTTATCCTTTAGGCGAACCCGAACTTGGCCCTCCAGTGCGAGCCAAGAAACGCATCAAGTCGACCCTGGAATAGATTTTCGGTCCGCGTCAGCCTACGACCAGACCCCAGCATTCTGGTTGCATGAGCCTGTGAAAATATATGGCCAGTGACCATGCTCCTTCAGTCTTTTTTTGGGAGGGCCGGGGGGAGTGGAAACCTTTTCTCTCTTGTCTCTTTTTTCTTTCTCCTCATTTGCATTTGTTCAGAATCGTTTTGACGCATCTCATTTTATACCAGCGATTCAGCCTGCTTTGTTTTTCTCCCCCCTTTTCATTTTATATTTGGGGTACGCTTTCTGTCTATTTGATTTTTTCCAAGTATCACAGTCAGTCTTTCTTTATGGCGTTGATGGAGACATATGGAGGGCACTTTCGGAGAGCACAGGCGCTGTAATGATTCGAAAAGGTTAGTGGTCATTTAGGTAAAGTGGTCTACTTGGCTACGTCCCTGCAGCCACAAGACGTGATGTTCTTGTCAAATAGCGTTGTGGTCCAAAAAAAAAAGGAAAAAAAAAGACTTGGAGCTTACTATTGCTACCTTTTTGGGGGGCGCTGCGGACGGAAAAGTAATAGATGAAGAAACCCACAAAAACAGGGAGGAGGGGAAATGGAGGCCACAGACGTGAGAGTCTTTGTATGATAGCATCGCACCCATGGTATATGAAACATGAATTTCTGGCCACACTGCTGCCGACGCAAATTATGTGTAACCATCCCGAGACGCCATAAACTCCGCTGGTCACCACCTTGACACTTGGATATCATCATCATCCTGACGAGAATCGTCATCTCAACAAAGAGCATACCGTGTTATCATCAGACATGTCTTTGCCGAACCAAAACACAACTGAACAATTGCTGCGTCAGGCCCCTTTTCTACGTGCTTGAGAACGCTGGGTTCTGCTCCATCGTAGCCGATATATAGCCTCGCAACGCGGCCCATCGATTCGCAGTGGCGCCGGAAGCCGCAGATGCAGACGCAGCTTGCGCATCAGACGCCTTCTCCTGTCCCTCCGTGGAAGAAGTTCCATCCCCGCTGCCAGCAGCTGCCGCATGACTCGAGTCCGCTCCCGTCGTCGTCGCCGCCCCCATCCCCGTAGCCAAAGCCGCCATATTCGCCCCAAACCTCTCCATCTCGCCCCTCACAAGCCTCTCCTTCCTCCTCAACGCCCCCTTCTTACTCGCCAGACTCCGATGCCGAATCTTGCCCGCCAGAATCTCTTGCCCGCCCTCCCCGTGCTGCATTTCCGGAAGCGCATCCGCCAATCCCTCCAGCGACGTCTTGAGCTTGTTCTTGGGTCGTCGGCGGGCGGAGCCGCCGCTGGTGGTGGCGGCGGCGGCGGGCTTTGTGACTTTGGAGGGCTTGGAGATGCGGGATACAAAGGAGGAGTGCTTCATGAGGCGCTTGTCGCGCTTGGTGGAGAGGAAGTCATCCGTGACGTGGGCGTCTGGGCGGTAGATTTTGGAGGGGAGGAGGGGGTGAATTTGGCCGGTGATTCTTTGGGATCGGAGGGCGCGGGCGGATTTGGAGGGGGGGAGGGGGGCCTAGTGATTGGTGAGCTTTAAAAGGTTTTGAAAAAAAAAAAAAAAAGGAGTGAGGGAAGGGTGTTTTTTTTTTCCGTGGATGACACATACCATGGTTGCAGCGCGAATGGTTCAGAGTCAGAAAAATGCGCCGTTCCGGATTTTCAGTCTCGATTTTCGAATGATTGATGCCAATCGCAAGCGCAAAGAGGTCTTTTTTTTTTGGTCTCTTTGAATTTTTAAGTGGAGCTGCTGTGGGGGCGGGAAGGGGCCTTTCTTGGTGACATGCAGCCGTGCGACTACTTTTTTTTTTTTTTTTTTGGTCTTGCACTCACCCTCACCCTCGGTCCAGAAACAATCCTTTTTTTCTTTTCTTTTCTTTTCTTTTCTTTTTCTTTTCTATAAATGTCCCCGTGTGGAGAAATGATATGTGCGCCAACACGCGATTTGCAAATTCGCCCCCCTGCTCATGAGCTTATTCGAACGATCCATGACTAATTGTTCCCCATTTTCTTCGTCTTCTTCTTGTTCCTTTTTTCCTCGTTCGCCCACGACCCCCGTCCATTACATGAAACTGAGATGGAGATGGACACGCACCGCATCGCTCGTCTGACGGAAGAAATCGCCCAGCGCGAATCCGAACTCGCGGATCTGAAAGCCCAGCTGGCTTCTTCGTTGGAAACGGCCGCACGGGGTGGAGAGCAGGCGCAGGGCGGGGAGGAGGAGTCGAAATGGCCTCTTGCGGAGCATGAATATGGGCGGTATGGGCGGCAGATGATTGTGCCTGCCTTTGGACTGGACGGTGAGAAGATGGGACAAGCAATGCGTTGCCTGGACTTTTGATTTCTTTTGCCGTCCTTTGTGTGGGGGTTGTGTGTCTTTGCCTGTGACGTTTGTTGCGTCTTGATAACCGCTTCTACACTTGTTGTATGAACAAAAAGAAAAAGAAGAGAGAGAGAAGGAAGAAGAAGAAGAAGAAGAAGAAATAGATCTGCAGACGCAAAAACTAACACCATTACTCCCCCCAGCACAGCTCCGGCTGCGAAACGCCAAGGTTCTGCTCGTGGGCGCGGGGGGACTGGGTTGTCCTGCGGCGGCGTATCTTGCCGGCGCGGGGGTCGGGACGCTGGGCCTCGTGGACGGCGATGAGGTCGAGGTGTCGAATCTGCATCGGCAGGTTGCTCATTCCACAGGACGGGTGGGCATGAAGAAGGTGGAGAGTGCGATTACGTTTCTACGCGGGTAAGAATGTGTAGGGGGTTTTTTTGGCTTGCCATGAAGACTTTGACTTCAAAGGAGGGGGGGGGGGGGGGGGGGGGCAAGGAGGACAATGAAGGGAGAAGAGAGGAGAGAAGGGCGAAAAGAAGAAACTAAAAGAAGAGAAGAAAGAAATGCCCTGACATCATCGTACAGACTCAACCCGACCATCACCTATAAAGCACACGTGGGCCACCTCACCTCCGCCAACGCCCAAGACATCGTATCGCAGTACGACGTCGTCCTCGACTGCACCGACCATCCCACCTCCCGCTACCTCATCTCGGACACGTGCGTCCTCCTCGGCAAGCCCCTCGTCTCGGCCTCGGCCTTCCAAACCTCTGGCCAGCTCATTGTTCTCAACACACCCCCCGGAAAGGGCCCCTGCTACCGCTGCGTGTTCCCCCAGCCGCCGCCGCCGGACAGCGTCATTGGCTGCGGAGAAGGCGGCATTGTCGGTCCCGTCGTCGGCGTCATGGGCGTGTTGCAGGCCCTCGAGGCGCTGAAGCTGATTGCGCGGGGCGACGGTGCTGCCAGCGCAACAGCATCGGGGGAGGAACCTTCTTCTTCTCCTCCTCCTCCTCCTCCTCCTCCTCGGGAGCAGACGATGCTGTTGTTCAGCGGTGGCAGCATGGCAGATGCCCCTTCACCGCCGTCCTTCCGATCCGTCCGCATGAGGGGAAAACGCTCAGGCTGCTTCGCCTGCGGGGACAAGACCGTCCTCACGCCGGACTACCTCCGCTCCTCCATGGACTACGTCCAGTTCTGTGGCGTGGCAACCAAGCCCACGACCGGGTTGCTCAGGCCCGAGGAGCGCATCTCGCCGGATGCGTATCGCCGGCTGGCCCAGGAGCCTTCCACGCCACCACCGGTGCTGATTGATGTGCGGAGCAAGGAGCACTTTGGTCTGGCCAGCCTCCCCGGCTCCATCAACGTGCCCATCAGTCGGTTCATGAGTCACCGCCGCAGCGGCAGCGGCAGCGAGGAGCCCTGCTGGCCGGAGGGCTTTCCCGCCGACCTACCCGCCAACGCGCCCGTCTACCTCGTCTGTCGCGAGGGAAACGATTCGCAAATCGCGGCCGCGAAGCTCAAGGAGCTGGGGCTCGATCGTGGGGGGGAGAGACTCGTGGGGGATATCGCGGGGGGGCTGAGGGCGTGGAAGAGGAGCGTTGACGGCTCGCTGCCGTTTCTGTAGCGTATTTTTTTTACTTTTTTTTTTTGTCATAGTTGCCTGTTTTAGAGAGGAAAGGTTGAATTATTACTTTTTTTTTCTTCATCTTTTCTTTCTTTCTTTTTTCCCCTGATGAATTTATATTCATTATATATATGTGTGTGTGTGTGTGTGTGTGTGTTTCTTCTTCACTTGTTCTTTAACCTCTCTTTTTCCCTCATCATCACCAGTTTAAAAGAGTAAACGACCCCTCACACTGAAAATGGAAATCAGCATCAGCAAACCTGTCCACACCAGCAACAGGGGACTCGGCCGATGCACAGACCCTCACGGTAGAAAAACTTGCTTGATAATAAATGCTACAATGTAGAGCTGAGGGGAGGCGCCGTGCGCAGGAACTCCATCTCCTCGTTTTCCTCGGTCCGGGCCCCCCACGTTTTGGTTTCCACAACTCGCGATGGCTCGTCCTCCATGCGATTGCTTCCGCAGCTAAAGCTATACATGAACACGAGGGCTCGCTCGCCCTCCCGCCACCGCTCCTTTTCATACTATGAATACATTCCATTCCATTACGCGCTTCCATGACACCTCTATCCCGGGGCTCGTGATCGGGGGTTGGGAGCGTCCAATTTTTCCGTGGCAAAGATAGACCGGTTAACGAGCGAGAACCCCCCCAGACGGGGAGCAAAAGAGTCAACGAAAAGAAGAAGAATAAAAAAAAAAAAGAACAACACTTCAGGGGGTTACACAAAAGCCCGCGTCTTCTTCTTGTTGAATGCGCGTTGGTCCTTGAGCCATTGTCGGTATCCGGACACGCTTTGAATCTTTTCGCCGTAGAAATCAGGGACTACATTGAACGTCAGCAGGGGGCACTACCGCGATGAAGTGATTGTCTGAAGAAAACATTCCAAGTGTTTCACCTCCCCCCTACCCCCCTGCTTTCTCTCACTTTTCTTTCATTACCCTCCTCGCACCATCTTCCATGTCAGGGAAAGAAACGCACCTGGGTTGCTGGCACTGGAGTTGGTAGGATTCACTCGGTGCTTCTTGACGCGGGTAAAGAACTCGCTCTCCTTCTGCATCATCTGGGCCTTGAGGCGGTGGTTCATCAGGTAAAACACCTGGTTGCCGATGCTGGGGCCGACCAGCCATCCCAGCCCGGCGCACGCCAGGGTCATGAGTCCCAGAGTGACGAAAGGGTCCAGCGGGATCTGCATGACCAGAGGCTCGGCCATGCCGGTGGACAAGAAGATGGCGCCTCCCGCGCCGCCGAGCACGCCCGCGGTGACGGAGAAGAGGAGCTGGATGCGGCGACGGCGGAGGCGGAGCTTGAAGAAGGAGTCCCAGTCCAGGTTCGACTTTGGTGAGGCGGCGGCGGCGGCGGCGGTGGTCGGACTCGCGGCTCGTGAGGTAGAGCTAGTTGCGAGGCATCGTACCTGCGTGGCGATGGACATGGGGGAGGGGGTCGCGCGACCAGCGGGAACGAGACGAATTATCGACTTGCTCGAGGGGAAGGGGATGTTGCTGCATGTTCTGATGGAGTTGGCATTTGTGCTGTGTCGCAGCGGCAGCGCAGGAGCTCGGGCAAGGCAAGCTGCTGATCTGGTGATGGTGGTGCTGCTGCTGGTGGTGGTGGACATGGAGGCTTTTGAGCAGCATCGTGCAACGGCGGCGGTCTGGGTAGACGGTCGCGGCAGGCGCAGGGCCAGAGCTGTGAGAGACGACGACATTTTTTTTGGCGAGAGTTTCGAATCTGATGGATGTCGGGCTTGTCGAATGGACGGGCGGGTGCGGAAAAGGGTTGGAGGAGAGGTGATGGCCGGGTTGTTGCAGGAGCTTCGAAGGAGTTGGTTATTTTTTTTTTTTTTCCCGACCCTTTCTTCCTTTCCAATCATCGCCCCAGCAAGCTAGGTGCAGCACTTCATGCAGTCACTGCTACCGCCTGCATGTGCGGCCAGCCCCAGCAGCTGTCGAGCTAGCTCCGGTGCCAGCTCCAGCGAGGTGTGGCACCAATGGCAGCGCGTTGAAAGCGACTGGGCGGCCGGCTGGGCGGTGGGGCCGGGCCTAGAGTTACTGGACAATCAATTTGGTTGATGGGGTTGATGGCTGGGGCGCTGGGGCCGGCTGCAGGCGAGACCAACAGCATTGATGCGCTGGCCCAGGTGCTGGCAATGCCTGGAGGCATCTCTGGAGGCCTAGAGTCCCTACCCAGGTCAGCGACACCCTTTTCTGCAGAAGATCAATAATTATCATGTGCTAGAGGTAGAGTCTGTGTTTCTGGAAAAAAAAAAGAAAGAAAAAGAAAGAAAAAGAAAGAAAAAAATGGTTAACGCAAAACAACTCCAATCTAGGCCTGAAATCTAATTTCTTTGCCTCCTCACATTTAGCAGCTAGTTCCGACGTAGGAGGTTACGATTTTTCTTTTCTATTTCACATTATACAATGCTCAAGGCCTTCTATTGGTTCCAGTCTGCTTAGTCATGATCTGGTATGAGGTGTGGAAAAGTGGGCCCGCCTGCCTGCCTCAGACGGCGAACGCGACTGCGCGTTTGATTCCTGATCTTTCCTCTCACTCTGGAATCTGGACGACGTTCCTGAGCGCCGACGTACGAGGGGCCTTTGTCTCCAAATCTCACGGACGCGTTCTGCATTGCCTTTATTTTTCTTTTCTCCTTGTTTGCGTGTTTTTTTTTTTCTTTTTCCCTTCGTCCACGGCCGATCTCCTAGAGCATGCGCACGCACTGCTAATCCTCAGTGTTGGTCCCCAGCGCCGAAACCAACGTGACCGAGGTGGAAATGCCCCCCATGCCATCAGGTGAGCAGCAATGGAGACCATTGGCATTGGGCACTCGACTCGTCGCTCGGGCGCAGAGTTGCCTTTCCCCAAAAAGCCGACGACGGCACAAGATGGCACCTCAAGTCCACGGTCAAATATTGTAGTGGCCATTCGCCCGCGGCCGAATTATGTCCCCGGCACAGGTCCAGCGCTGCAGCCCCCGCGACTATTGCCGCTGGCGGCATCGACAGGATACATCATCGAGCGGATCCTGCTTCCCTCACCCGGCCTGGCTGCCGATGGGAGACCACTTCCCAAGCGAATGACATACATTGTTGGCTGGCGCGATCTGCCCGCAGCCAGCTTACGCGTTCCCGCCATGGACATTCTCCAGTATGTCTCTCTGGGGGCCTTGGAGGACTGGGAGGATCGTCTCGAAGACGAGATGGACGATCATCGACAACATGTTGGCGACGAGACGGAACGACTCGGCGGCAAGGACATGGCCTCCTCAAAGACGAGGCGTCGACCGCCCGCTCATTCAGCTATCGAGCAACCCGCCGCGATCGAGTCCGAGCCCGAGCCCGAGCCCGAGCCCGAGCCCGGTGTTGGGCCTCACGCCAAAAGTCAGGGCATGAGCTTGTCTACGCCTAGGAAGAGGAAGTTCGCCGAGTTCGAGGGCTTGTCCGACGACGACGACGACAACAGCCCGACGAAGCAGCTCGCTCGGGAGCTGCTCGGCAATAGTGACGGCGCCGAGCATGTCATGCCCAGCCTCGTGGACCGTCATAATGGCAAAACCATCATCACGGCCATGGATCGTGGTCTGAAAAGGGAGGAGTCCATCGACACGACGGGATACAAGCTTCCGAGCACCGTCACCCCTGTGCCTTTGCCGCCTTTTATTGCCTACCAATCCAACCATGGGAGCAGTGGTCCTGGTGCATCGATACCGAGTCGTGCCGTTGTGAGTCTCGGGATGGATCGCTCGTCAGAATCACCCCACGAAAAGGAGGATCCAGTCGTGCTTTCCATAGAAGGCGGCGACACGCTCTCCAACGGCCGCCGGTCTGTTGCGCTGGCCAATGTGGATAGTGCGACGGTACCTGTGCTGCCGGCCCGAAGCTCAAGTCGGGACCAAGCGAAGCGGCGGACCTCGACGAGTCAAACACCCACTTCTTCAGTGCAGGGACGACGACGTTCGGGACCAACGAGAAAAAGGACAAAGAAGCAGCACAGGGGGATGCTTGCTCCATCTGAAATGCAATCGACCTCCACCACCACCAACACCACCACCACGACTCAACAAGCGGACGACACAGCCTGGGAAGTCGAGCGCCTCGAAGATATGGCCCTCTACGATGTCGAGAACCAGGGACTCGTCCGCTACTTCCTGGTGCGCTGGGTGGGGGACTGGCCCCCCGAGCAGAACCCATCCTGGGAGCCAGAAGACAACATTCCGGCTGACCTGGTCCGGACCTACACGAAAATGGACAAGAAGCGACGAGCAAAGCTCGCTGCCTCACATCAGCGGCCGCCTCCGGACCCCTCGAGATGGGCGCTCGAGCGGCGGTATCAGTCTGTGAGCGAGGCCTTTGGGGGCAATGTCGAGCAGGATGTGGCCTCGACCGCTGTGGTGAATGGGAATCCCGGCAACCATTCCCTGGACAATGAAATGTTCGTCGTGACCGATGGAGTCCAAGACCACAGACAACAGGGTGTAAAGGAAACGCCCGTTCCATTACCACCCACGGCATTTGCATATTGGACAAGTCGATAGCATGGATTTTATTTATGAATTCTCGGTTTTTATTTTTTTTCTTCAAGCGGACGGGTCAATAGTGCGATTACATAGCCTCTTTATTCGTCTTGTTCCCTGGGGATAGGAGAACTACCGTAGCAGCACTCCAAGATGATGAATATGCATTGCTAATACAAGATGGGTCGAGGGGTGGCGGGGGATGGGCGAGACAAGGTCCCGCTATCACAGAGAGAACCCAGGAGTCGTGATATCAGACATTTGGCGTTGTGGGAAGAGCGGCACTTGTTGGCGTGGTCTGTTTCTTTCCACGAGGGCGCCGTAGGCGAGAACGCCAGCGGGAATTGATATACCCTAGATATTTGAATTTTTTTTCCTCCTTTTCTTTTCATCTCCTTTTCCTGTTCTTTTTCTTTTTCTTTTTCTTTTTCTTTTTTTTCTTTTTTTGATCTGTTTTTACGAGGTGCATCAATTTCATAGGCCGTATCAGGAATCTTAAGGAGTAGCCGTGCGTAAAATCCGCCCACGAGGAAAATGAAATCCGCCCGACCATGACTGGGGGTTCGTTTCCCGTTGACAAAGGCGTGCGAGGATGCTATGGTGAGGGAAGAGGGGCCGTGTACACGGGTGCATGACTAAATATATACCCAAGTACACATGGGTGTAGTGCTTGGTACGGCAGTACACGTACGTGATGAACATTCAGCGCCGTGACACGTCCAACCAGGGCCATCGTGTTTTATGCGAACAATGTGTGGCAAAAAACAGAAAAGAAGGTAATAGATATGATAGGTTCGTACGGATGAGATACTACAGCTCGAAAGACTAGTTGTTTTACATACTGATATCTTATTCTTCTTCCTGGTTTGTGTTTCTGAGCTTAGGTAGGCACTGGATTGGCTGGACGGGCTCGATCGCGATAGTTTAGCGATGAGAAAGGAATTTTTCGGTTGCTAGGTACATTATATACGTACCTAAGCATTATATACTAAGTAAGTACATATATGTTTGCATTGCATGCATTTTATGCATACACGCCATGTACGTATTATTATTTTGATACATAAGATCCAGCACACAAGATAAAGAAGACGATTTTTTTTTTCTTTCACTCGCATCGCAAATCCTGCTTACGCGTCCCTCGACGCATGACTTAATCGAGTACAAAAACTTAATATCCCCCATGCTGCCCCTGCTTAATTTAGAACGGCCCCTTTATACCGGTGCTGCTTGGCCCGATCCTTTGATCGGTTGAGACTGGAAACGGCGGGGGAGAGGTCATCTGGCGTCGACGGGGGAAGGGAAGAGCTCGTGAATAAGGTCCATGTGAGTTGAATGTCATTTTTGTTTCTATTTCTTATTTCTTATTTCGTTTTTCGTCTTTCGTCTTTCGTCTTTTTATCTTGTGCTTGTTTTTTCTTCTCTCTTTTTCCCATTTCCATACATACTGTCCGTTGTCATTTCACGTACGTCCATTGTCCATGGATGAGAAGGTCCTTGGCATGCCGTCTCATCTCTGGCCCGCATATCCGTCCTTCGCCGCTTGCACGCCACGCGTCATGTTGCTACATCCCTGACTACGTAAGAACATATTTCAGGATTTATTTCTCCTGACGGCCGGCCATTCTTTAATGCGCCCCAGAAAGGTTCCTCGCCAGGGCCAAAAGACGGCGTTGTCTGGGCTGGGGACGGAGAGCTGCCCAGCGAGCAGGCTGTGCCGACGGCTACGACGCCCTTCGCGGTGATATTGTGCAGCGCGCCGCTTGGAAAAAAAGATTGCTCTTTGTACTGCGCTTCGTGATGAGGCGGCCGACGAGGTAGCAGGCCATGCACGTCTGTGGTGGTCCGGTAGGCCGGTGAGGTGAAGGAGTTTTAATGTTGGAGACACAGTACCTCCATGAAAGGTCCCATGACCGTGGGTCGCACAAACTCGCCAGCAGAATGGAATACTGCAATGAAACTCATCCGAAGAGCGCGCTGCTTTGGACGCAGCTTGGTGATACGCCATGGTCGATCATGGCGGATAGCTGAGCGTTGAACTCGCAGACGGCCTTGTCAAATTTGTGTCATTTCGTGGATGGCAGATGGAAGACGGCAGACGGCAGACGGCAGATGGCAGATTGAGCGCGAGGGAGCCTCCTCTGGCTTTGCTCTCGGGATGACCTGACTATAGGACGGTTTCCTCGCGATGATGACCACGTTTTCTTCGAGTTGTCAACCCCGAGGCCTGTACCGGCCTGAAGGGCTTGGCTTGTGTAGATCTCACCTGTCCGAAATGACAATGTCGGCTTTGCTTGAGAGCACGGAACCAACTCACAGGGTCACCAGCACCTGTTGAGCGGCCAAAGTGCCTCCTTGGATAGAAGGTGCGACGGTGTCAGTTCTAGTCTCGACCACGTTGGGCGATGAAGCTGGGTGGTGGTGTAGGAAGAGAACTGGAGGAGGCCCTTCGGGAACCTCAAGGGGCTCATGATTGAGGACGAAAACGGAACGCTGTTGCATAAAGAGCTGGTGTCTTTCTCCCTGAACCACGTTGACTCCTACCGTTGCTCGCCGGCCTAGGGAAGCTTCTTCCCCGACTCCTCTGGTACTTGATATCTTACTGAAGCTGCGGGCGGCATCCACTCCTTCTGCACTGCTGCGCCGCCCGGCGGTATTGTGGCGCGTTGAGGCAACAAGTTGTCTATCGACAACACAGTTGAATGAACACCAGTTGCCCTGTGACGGCCAAGCTCTTGGAGGACGTGACAGTTTGCCAGCGTCTCAGGGTCACGGTCAACAGTAGCGACGGCCGCGGACTACCGAGCCGTGGCGACGAATAGCGAAGATGCCGTGATTCTCGTGGTCGACTGCTGCTTTTCTACTTCTCCTCCTCCTCCTCCTCCTTCTTCTTCTGTATTCATTATCTAAAACAACCTCGAAAGCCGGAATGATCTGCAGGACGTTACGTTGGCGGAAAACAGAAAGAACGAAAACGAAAACGAAAACGAAAAGCCGACATGGCTCCTCTTGGGCCTTCGTTATCAATCACACGTGCCCACTACATTCCAAGGCAGGCAATGTACTGCCATGACTGGATTCCCGCACGTAGCAATCAATGGCATCACTGGTGCTTTTCCCTTCGAGAAACGCTGTGCACGCGCGAGGTCGGCTTTATGCCCGAAACAGTCTGCAAATTGCCGGCAGCTGTCTATAGAGCGTCATTGATGATACCGTGGGGGGGTGTATCGACGCAGAAACATTCCATCTTGGGGAAGCATCGGGCCGAAACTGCCGTTTCTCCCCCCCACAGAACAGAGGAATTGGATGATGCTGTCCTTCAACCTCAGGGTGCATGGCGAGGGAAGCGAGGGAGCCCCGGCAGACAAGGCACAAAGGGTAGGATCCGTGGAAGCTGTGCCGTCATGTGCTGCCGTATCTCAAGTCCATGTAGTCGTAGCAAAGGATGTTTGCAATGTTGCCTCCTGAACCGGACAACTGCGCCAAAGCGTGGCTGTGAACCGACAATCGGGAGTCGGAGATTGTCGTCGTGGTGTGATGGTTTTGGCTTCTGGCTTCAAGGACGAAGCTGCCAAACAAGGTGGCGGCCAGGACTCAGTGGTTAACGGGGGGGGGCCAGCAAATCTCAGGTCCAGCGGAGAATCGCTTAGGTCCAAGGTGGGGAATCACAAATCTATTTAAGCAGGCGGTGAATAGGGAGACTATATACTAGGTATATACTAGATTATATAGTGTTTTAATGCGTGCTTATACTATATATATAATATAAGTAGGGTCCCTTACTTAAGGCTATATTATATAATTTTATTAGTATATATTCTTTAAATATATATATATTAATTAAGTTTTTAAGTAAAAAAGTAATAAATATAAAATTAAAAATAATAATACTACTTAAAAAAGAATTATATATAATATTTATATAAATAAAGTATAAAAGCTTAATATTTTTATTAAAAAAAATTTAATAAAAAATAAATAAATAATTTATATTTTATTTTTATATAATATATAAAAAAAGCTTCTTTATATATATTAT
>AFRA01000589.1:0-22115 GCA_000223055.1 Claviceps fusiformis PRL 1980
ATTTATATTATTTTCTTTTATTTCCTTAGGTTTTTAAGTAATATAATAAGTTAGTAATAAAAGCTTTAATTTTATTATAAAAAACCTATTCCTTATATTTCTAAATTTATTATTATTACTTAAGTTTCTATTTAAACTAAAATTATCTTCTACTCTCTTTATCTTATATTTTAGTTTAATTTTCTTTTTATTATTATATAATTTCTCTTTTACTTTATATTTAAATTTAATAAGAGTTATCTTAAGTAATAGAGTCTTCTTTATTAAATATAGTAATGCTTTAATCTTAAGTAATTTATTAATAGGTATATTTAGTAAGTATATTTATATATACTTAGGTAAACTAAGAATTTAACCTTTATTATAAGTCTTTTTTATATTTTCTTACCCTTAGGTAATTAGCTTAAGTACTAGAGATACCTTTATAGTTAGCTTTTTATATATATTTATTTTAAAGGGTTTCTTTTTTTAAATCTTTAAAATTATTTATATTAATTTATAAAATAATAAGTAATTAGTTATTTTCTTATAAAAGCCTAGGTTTAATTCTTATTTTAAATGCTTCTTTATAATAAATTATACTACTTTATTAAGGGCCTTTTTCTAAATATAGTCTAAGTAATATTTAATAACTTTCTAGTCCCCTATTTATATAAATATTGCTAGCCTAATCTTTAGGTAAACCACTTTTAATATCTTATTTTTTAGTTTTATTGTCCTAGTAGTCTTAAAGTAAACTAGAACTTAATAAAGAAGGAAAGAAGAAAAAAGAAAAAAAAAACTAAATAAAATAATTTAGGGTTAATAAATCTATATTAAATAGGTTTAATATATTTTATAAAAAATAAAAAAAAAATAAAATAAAGAGAAGAAAAAAAAATAGGGTAATAAAAATAAAAAAAAAGAGAAAAAGAATAGATTTTAAGACTTAACTAAATAGAGTAGGTAGAGTAAGTATATATAAGGTAAATATAAAGTAAGGTTAAAGTAATTATCTAAGTTCTATATTTATTATTCTATTAAGTAGCTACTTTTACTACTACTACTTTAGAACTAGTTATTTAACTAATATATACTTATAGCCTTATTTATAGTCTTTTAAATCTTTTTATTAATTACTACTATTATTATTCTATTTAGTTTAGCTTTATTTGTTTAAGGTTAAATCTCTTTTAATTTTATTAATTATTCCTTAAGTCTAAGTTTTACCCTAATTTATTTTAGTAAATTTACCTTTAACTTTTTAATTTATTAATTATATAATAACTATTATTTTATTCTAGCTTTCTTTAATTCCTTTAGTTTTTTATTTATAATTTATTATTCTTTTTTTTATAATAAAACCTATTTTTTTATTATTATTATCTTCTCTTTTAACTTAACCTTTAATTTCTAAGATTATTATAATTATTTTTTTAATTTAAGTATTAACTTTTTTAATTATTATTATTATTCCTTTAATTTATATACTCTTTTCTTTATTTAGATTCTTACTCTTTTAGCTTATTTTAATTATTTATTATACTTTTTTAAGTCTAGGTTTCTTTTTATATTATTCTCCTATTACTATAGGAATATCTTTACTTATTAAAAGATTTACTTAATATCTTTCTTAGTAAATATTCTATATACTTATTTATTAATATATTCTTTTAGTCCCCTTTTTAATTTAAATACTATTTTATAGTAAATATATATATTTTTATTTATTTAGTTTATTATACTAAATTAACTATAGTTACCTCCTTTCTATAGTATTCTAACCTATTCTAACCTAAATATAGCTTTTTATATTTTTTATAATAAAGTACTAACTTCTTTTTAATTAATAATTTAATTAGTTTAGGTAATTTAAGTAATTTACTATTCCTTAGTTTTATTTTTAATTTATAAATTATAATTTAAGTATTAAGGTTTATTTAAGCTTACTTTATTTAAATTCTTTTCTTTTTTTTTTAAATTTTAAAATTAGTATAAATTACTACCTTTATACTAATACCTTTTATTTACTTATTCTTAATATTTAAGTAAACCTAATAAACCCTTATATTCCTTAGAGCTATTTTTTTTCCTTAGGTTACTAAAGCTAGCACTATTAAAGCTATAGCTAATACTATATTTAACCCCTTTTTTTAAATTTTTTTTTTCATTTTTTAATTATAATATTACTTAAGGGGATTATTATTACCTTTATAAAATTAAAGTATTTAGCTATTTATTTATAAGTTATATATTTTATAATTTAGGTAGGAATTTAATATTATACTTTCTTTATAAATTCTTAATAAATAATTCTATATTTAAAATAAAAACTATAATCTTTATAAATTATAGCTTAAGAAAATTAAAGTAATTTATTATTACTATATAGTTTTATTTTCTTATAATTTTATTTAGTTATATTAATTAAGTTATTTATCTCTATATTATTCTAATTAATTAACTTATTAAGTTATTAAATTACCTCTTTCCTTTCTTTAAAATAAATAGAAATATTTAATAGAAAAATTTTACTAAAGTAATAAATAAAAAAAAATTAATAAAAGTTAATCTTACTTTACTTTTATTAGTTAGCTATAGCTAGTATATTTAACTTTTATATTTAAAACCTAACTATAGCTAGTATTATTTATAAAGTTTAATAATTATAGCTATTATTAGTTTAAGTTTTATAGTTTTTATATTTTCTTTAATTTAATTATAGCTAATATATTATATTTAATAACTATAGCTATTATTTAATTAAGTTTAGTAATTATTAATATCTCTAAGTTTAACTATAACTAGTACTTATTTTATTATTTAATAACTATAGCTATTATTATTTAAGTTCTATAGTTTTTATATTATTTATATTACTATTATTTATTTATATTATTTATATTCTAAATAATTTTATAAAGTATAAATAAGTTTTAGGAGTAAGTTTAGGTTTTAGTTTTATTACTATAAAAAATAGCTAAATAATAGGGAATATTATTATTATTATTTTAGCTAAGTTCCCTCTATATAGCTAATACTAAATAATACACGTATATTCGCTGGTTCGACCCACTTCTTACTACCGAGGTTGATCCGTCTCCCAACAGGCCTGGGCCCTGGTTGAAAAACAACGTGTCTGAAATGTAAAAATTGTGGCGCAAGACTGAAGGGAGAAAAACTTGTCCAAGTCCCCTGTTTTGAGCACAGTGCCCTGGTTGAAAATGCTCAAAAAATGCTATCTGGCAGCAGGCAGGACTTGAGCCGAGCTGATGACTAATCAGTTTCCCTTTGCCTGCCTATTTATACGGTGATGCAAAAGGGGGCGGCTGTGCCCAAGTACGTCGAACGTTGAACATCGAACGTTGAACTGCACTGCTCCCTCCTTTCCATCCATCATTGTTCTGGCTGGCACTATCCGGCCTCGTCTCCTGTCTACAATGGAAGAAGACAAAGAGCTCCACGCTCAAGACGACACGACCACCATATGTAAGCATCGCAGTCTCTCTGCACCATATTTCTCCTCACCACCATTTTTTTTTGCTACATTTGACTGCTTGCGCGTTGTTTACTGCTCACTGATCACTGCGCAGTAGGGAACCCGACAACGAACAAATACGAAGTTGCACACGTGCTCAAATTTCCCACTGGCTTTGAAATGGAAGACTATGTCTCTAATGGGAACACTGGAATTGTTGTCCTTGACAAAGCCTCACAAACTGTCGTCAAGTTTGGTGCTTCGTCTTCATGGGCCCGGGACGCGATACACAGGGAGAAGGAGGTATATCAAAGGCTATCCAGTCGCGGTGCGCATCCTGGCATACTCGATTATCACGGCGAATTCGAGCACGGCATCCGACTTGAATTCGCTCCCAACGGAAGACTCTCAGACTTTCTCCAAGGCGGGCGGTTCGACGGATCACAACAGCTGCGCATTCAGTGGATGCTGCAAGCGGCCGATGCTCTTGGCTACATCCATCGCGCTGGCGTCATCCATGGAGATCTCACGGCAGACAACATGTTTCTTGATGCACATCTGAATCTCAGGATTGCGGATTTTGCTGGATCATCCATTGATTCCAGTGAGTTCCTCGTCAGTGTCACATCGAGCCATCATCACCCTACGGATGTCAAATCAGTACAAGGAGATCTATTTGCGTACGCCTCAGCCATGTATCAAGTTTTTACAGGCCAAGGACCGTACGCCTCACTACTTGAAAACGAAATCGAAGAGCGATACAAGAACAACATTTTCCCCGACACTCAGAACCTTGGAGAAGTTGGAACCATTATCCGCAACTGCTGGGAGGGACGCTACAGTGACAGTAACGGCGTTGCCCAGGATATTAGAAAGCTGCAACAGAGAGAAAAAAATCGGGAGTCGAAAAGCCTGTCGCAGAGATGGATCCGCGAGACCGCCACAGCCCGGCTTCGCTTTCCACAAGTCGTCTTGTGCACCGTCGGCGCCGTCGCTCTTGGGCTTTTGCTATACCGGCGGTCAGCAAATTCCATGGTCTGGGTGTCAAAGTAGAGCTTACAGGAGAACACAGCATCACACACAGTGTGGGCAGTCTCCCGGTCGTCTAGTTATATTCCATCTGCCGATCACGATCATGTTCTTGCACTTAACTCCACTTTTCTCAGCAACGCTACACTCAATGGTATCTGGACGAGGAACAACGTGCTGTGGTGTCGCTTTACAGTTCCGATAAATAAATGTGAATGGGTAAACAGAACACATGTTGTCTGGTGCACAAAGATGTAACAATCTGGAGCTCGTCGTTGAAGTAGAGAGATTAGAAGTGAGTCGCTGACGGAGGACAGACTTTGTAGTAAAACGGAGAGGGGCATTTATAGTGGCAGTATCTCGCAATGAGTCATCTTTCGAAGTACTATTGGCACTCCGCCGGCTATCTTGGCCGTATCTTTTCCTTCAGGCCTCGTCGATGCCACATCAAGGCGGTGCGTTTCAGATTCGACGACTAAATGCTCGCACGTAGGCATGTAGAGTCTAGACTACATCGCTGTATCACAGGCGGACCACAAGCAGGGTGGGTCTGGGCCAGTGAGGTCTTCGGACGATCCCGGGGACCGGACCTAGCCCCGCACGGTACGCGCCGTACTTAGCGCGCCCATATCAGCGAATGGCGATCGACAGTCAAAGGTAAGTTCCGCAAGTGGGTCATGGGTAATTGCGATGTACGTTTTTTTTTTTTTTTTTTTTTTTTTTTTTTTACTATTAAGACCGTATCAACTGTATGACAAACGGCTCGCAATCACCTGAAATCACCTAAACTCACTGTACGCTGCACTGTGCTATGCCGTGGAAACATGACGGCAAATCCTCCCTTGCAGCCAGGCACCGTGATTTCATGAACGCGAGAACGTCCGATAACATGGAGTCATGCACTTGCTCATGCAGCGCTGGTGCCATTTGAAAGGCGATAGGACACGTCGTACGTACGTACATACATACATATGTACATATTACATGTTCATTGTGTCACCCAGCGTGTGTCTGTGTGCTCTTCCCCTATCTGACAACGTCCAGGTGCAGCTTACTTCCTGCGCACATGTTTCCAATATCCAATCACGTATGTGCGACATGCAGGCCAGACTCCATCGTCATACGAGCGAAGACCCTGCAAAATCAATCACACGGCTCGTCAACCCTCGGCAGACATGACCAAGACACTTGACGTGGCAACCAACTCTCTTGCAGGACGTCCCAGCCTTCTGTCTCAATCCAGACGACTGACCTGATCAGTTGACCAGAATGACTGTCTGAAGTAAACCGCCCGCCTTGACTTGGGGGCCACTAGCGCCTTTGATGTTGCGCCGCGGCGTACAGCCAACACGGTTTCGGTCCGGGCAGAAAAGACGTGACTATTTTTCTTTTCCGCCCTTGGCGGGCCGGTTACATGATGCAAGCTCAAGCAACAAACTGGCACATTTATCCCTCTTTGCTCTGTCTCTCTCAGCATGCAGTACCACAGAGCCCCCCGTCTGTTGTCACAGAGATACATGACTAGGATTAGTCGGCCTAATGATAATAGCATGGCGCAACGCCGACTAGACCTACAGTAGAGGGCACTTGAGTGAATGTGATGAATGATATGCAGGAGAAAGTGTTTTCTTATTTTTGAGCAGCGCGAATAGCGCTTGGTCCAAGCCACATGACGGGAAACCGTTGCATTCGCTCCTCGCGCTGCCGACCTCTTCTTGCTCGGAGGTCGCCTTTGTACATTGGTGATGCATCATATGTACGCAGTCGAGGACCATCCACGCACGCGTTTGCTGGATGCAATCTCTCTGCGTATTGTACCTCTGCAGAGCTCATGGACCCCGGCGAGATCAACCTGCGACAGTAGGTCATGACTAACACTGAGTGCGTTGGTTGTGCCACTTTGCAGCTTCAAGGAAATGAATGAAAGAAAGAAAAGGCATCCGACGTGACCACATCACGCCTATACGCGCATCATGTCACACGTGCAAGGGTGCACATGGCCAACCCAAGGCACCCACGCATGAGAAGTACTTCGAACCTCAGGTATCCTTGCTTGCAGCACATGTATATAAGATTTCCGCAGCCCTTAAGACCTCTAGAGGGAACCTAAACCTCTAAATCCCTTAGAGCCCCCCTAGGTAAGCTAAAGTTAATTATTATCTAAATAGAATCTTTATATTCTAAGCCCCCTTATAAATTAGCCTTTATTATAAATAATTAACTTTTCCTCCCTTATAAATAGGAAATTACCTATTTATACTGCTTTACCCTATATTAAAAGAACTTTAAAAGGCTACTTTAACTTTTTAAAGGTATTTACTCTCTTTTTTTATTATTAATAATTGTTACGTGCTAGATGTCACACGTAAATAGGGGTACTTACACAAATAGGTATAGTAGGTTATAAAGTTATAAGAAGAAGGAACACTTAAGTTATAGGTAGGTAATTAAGTGTATATATAGTTAAAGTTATTCTTTTTAGCTATATATAGCAGAACCCTTCTTTTATAAGGTAGGTTCTATCTCTAAAAATAGACTATAATAGGTCCCCCTCTTTATAGAAGAAAATATAGCTTATTTTAAGCTACTTAAAAAAAAAGAAAAAAAAGAAAGAAAAGAAAAGAAAAAAGGTAGGCTTATAGTAGCTTACCTATAAAGCTAAGGAATTAAAAAGAAAAGAAATAAAGCTATATAGTTTATATATAGCTAAGTTATAACTTAACCTATAGGAGTTATACTAATAAGGAAAGAAAATATAGGTAAGTAAAATTAGTATAATATTCTATATTCCTTATAAAACTATTATACCCCCTAGGGTTTACCCTTAGTATATTATTATATTTTATATTATTACTACTTGTTTCTATTACTTATAAATATATTACTATTACTAGTAGCCTTCTCTTTATTAATAGCTTTATTAGCTATAAAGTTATTAAAGTTTATAATATAGTTTTAGTATATTATTATAAAGTAAATATTATTAGCTAAGGTATATTAAACTATAAAGTTAACTAGGATTCTTTTAAAAATCTTTTATTTTTAATAGTTAACTATACTATTAAAGGTATAAATATTAAAGGTTATAACTATAGCCTTAGCTTTCTTTTAATATTTAGTAAAACCTACCTTTTTATAAAAATATATTATATTAAAGTTAAGCTTTTACTTAGTTTTATTAATGTTTATACTATATTAATCCTTTTAAGTATTATTAGTATATATATTATAGCCTATTCTATTAGCTAGTATTTAAATATAAGTAATAAGTATTTAGATTCTCTTTATATTAATATAAAGAATCTTATAGTATATATTAATTAAGTATAAATAATACTTAATAAAAATATTAGCTTAGTTTTTTATTAGTTTATAATAAATAATAAAAGTATAGCTAGTATTAGTATAGTTATAGGTTTTAGTAAAATAAATAAAAAAATTAATAAGCTATTAAGCTTAAAGGATTTTAAAAAGAATAATTCTATTATAAAGGTTTATTATATTCTTAATACTACTTTTAATATAAGCTTAAAGGTTTTACTTAATAAAAGTTTTATTAATATAAATAGTAATAATTAAACAAAGCTAAATAAAAGTATTTATACTTAGTTTTATAATATAATAAGTAAAAGCTATATTTAGCTTTAATAAGCTATTAGTTATTAAAAGGTAGTATAATTTATAAATCTTATAAAGTAAGAATATTTTATAGAAACCCTTTTTAATAAGGTCCCTAGTAGTTATAATATAGTATAATTTAAAAATAAAAGATTTTCCTTTTTATTATATATTACTTATAGTATTAATACTATAATAAGCTTTAAAATATATATTACTTAGTTTAATAAAAAAATTAAGTATTTTTTTATAATTTTAATTAATTTTCTCTTTAGTTAAAAGGGTTTTCTAAGGTAGAGTTAGTATTATATAGTTAGTTATAATAGTTTTTATAATAAAACTAAAGAAACTTTATATAATTATATAAAGAAATAAAGGTTTTATATAAAAAAATAGCTATTAAAGGGATAGTAAAGAGTATAGCTAAGTATAAAAAAAATACTAATAATAATAATAAAGAAAAGGGTAGAAGTAGCTTATAATAAGAAAGTAATAATATTATTAATTAAAAAGAGGTTATAAAGGGATTATAATAAGGTAAGGTTTTTATACTTAGTAATATACTTAAGCATTTAGGCTATAGCCTTAGCTAAGTAAATAAAGAACTAAAATATTATAGTATTTTATAACCTAAGGTAGGTATTAGTATTAGTAATATTTCCTATATAATAAAAATATAGTTTTTATAGCTTAAAGTTAAAAGTATATATATATTTTATTTACTTTAATATTAATTAATTATAGGTGGAATCCTATAGGGATTCTATATTCCTAACTATAGAAGTTATAAAATTAAAATTATTTTACTAAACTATTATATTTTCTATTAACTTTAGCCCTTTAAGGTAAAACTTAATATAAAATATTTAAAATTACTTATATTTATATAACTATTAAAATTTATATAGTAGAATACTACTAAAATAATAATATAAGAAATAATAAAAATACTAGAATATTCTATTAAATAAATCACTAGAATCCCTCTTTTATAGTATAGTTATTAAATTATTTATATTAGCTAGCTAATGCCTACTATATATAAAATACCTTAACTAGAAAGTTAAAGTGTTAACCCTATTATACTTATTAAAATATATTATAGTAAATAACCTAAGGGTGCTTATAAGGGGCACTACTAAGGTTTTAATAGTTTATATTTTAGCTTTAATAGCTTTTATTTTAATTTAAAGTAATTTAATAAAGGTTTTAATAATAGAGATTAAGGCAGCTATAGTGGATTTATATTTCTTTAATATAATAAGGTAGGATTTTATATTCTTTATAGCCTTTACTATAGATATAAATTTAGTAGCCTTCTTAATTTTAGTATTTACTATCTCTAAGGTTTTAGTTTTTATAATATTATAAATATTTATAAAGCCTTTAATATTATTATAATATATTTTAAATAGTTTACTATAGTTTATTATAGTAGACTTAAAGGCTTTTATAGCTATTTTTAATACTATAATATATGTAAAGACTCTATTCTATATACTTAATAACTACTTAGCTATAATAGTAGCTTTATAAGCGCTTAGCTTAAGAATCTTTATAAGATAGAACTTACTAACTATTACTAAAAGGCTACTAAAGGTTCTATTTAAGTAGCTAAAGGTATTACTTATATATTTAATAATAATAATAGCTTTAGCTAAAAGCTAGAAGGTTTAGTAATAGTTTTTATAGCTATCTCTATTCTTTTAAATAAAAATAATTATTTAAAAGGAGTTATAAGTAATATAAATTATTAAAAGCTTTAATTTACCTTTAGTTTAAGCTTTATTACTTTTTATAGTAGCTATTATAATTTTACTACTTTAAGTATTAAGTCCTTTAAAAATATTAATATAGTAAGCTACTACTTTTAAATATAGCTTATAAAGGGAATTATCTTTCTTAATACTAAATCTTTTCTAGTTAATTCTAGCTTTAGCCCTAGTAAATTCTATACTATAAATATAAAAAGTATTCTTAAAAGCTTAATTTTTTTTTTTTAAATCCCTACTTATTAATATATTACTACTTTATATAGTTTTTTTTTAAATTAACTATAGCTATAAAGTTAATATTATTTAATTTATTATAGGGTTTATATATTTTATTATTAGCTTTTTTAAACTAATAGAGATATTAATATATTAAAGTATTAGTAATATACTTTAATATATTCTTAGTAGTAGTTAATAATTTACTAATTATATTTATTAAGGATTAGCTTACTAGGGCTTAAGCTTTAATGCCTTTAGCATTACCTATCCCCTAATTATCTATATTATTTATATTAAAAATATTCTTATCTTTATTATAGTTAACTATAGTAGTCTAAAAAGTAATATAAGGTATATTTATATTATTACTATATTTATTATAAAACTTACTATCCTAGGTAGTATAAGTGTCTTTTAGCTAATTAGTTAAAATACTAATTTTTTAAAGATAAGGGTTAAATATAAGTTTTAGTAAGTTAGCTAAGTTAATATTATAGAAATCTATACTATTCTTAAGTTTAAAGGCTAATTTTTTTAAAAGGCTTATAAAAAGCTACTAATAAGAATAAGGCTTAATAAGGGCTTAAATATATAAAGATAGGGAAAAATATAGAAGTTTACTATATATATTTTACTAATACTTTTTCTAGCTTAACTTTTACTAGAGTTTAGTATAGTAATTAGTAAAACTAATATTAATAATCTTTAGCTAGTAGATTTAATATACTATAAAAAAGCTTAAAGAAGTCTAAGGTTTAAGTAGTATATTTATATAAGCTAATAAAAGCTATAAATTAACCTAAATAACTAATATAAAAAAGAAAAATAGTAATATATAAATTTCTAAGAAAAAAAGAAATAGAAAAGTAAAGAAAAGAAAGTAAAGAAAAAAGGTAAATAAATATAAAAAGTAAAGGATTTTATATACTTTAATAAGGCTTTTATAGAAATAAGCTTAAAGTAAGCTCTTATAGTATACTAAGAGTTAGGAAATAATTAATATTTTTTATTAGTAAGAAATTCCCTATATATATTTATAAAATTATATATAGGGCTAGTATAACTTAAAATATTTATTAATTAGAAGGTATTATAAAACCTTTTTTATAATATTCCTTATTCTAATTAATAGTATTTATAATAAGGTACTTATTAACTATTTTAATAGCATTAATATATATATTTTTCTTAAAAATCTATTAATTATCTTTAATAAAGTATTTCTTTTTGTAAATTAAAAAATTAATATAAGGCTTTTTACTTTTTTTTTAAAAAAATTATATATAATATTTCTAAATTTTTTTAATTTTTTAATAGTTTACTTTTCTTAATTTAGTTAAGTTTATTAATAGTAATATAGGCTTAATTTTTTTAAAAAAATCTTTACTTTACTATAGTTTTTAAATATAAACTATAAAAACTATTAAATAAACCTTTAAAGTTAGTAAAAAGTTAAGATAAAAAGAAAAAGAAGAGATTTACTTTAAAACCTTATATAGTTTAATATACTAAAGAGATTATTTTTTTTTAAGCTTACTTAAAAGCTTATATTTTAAGTATAGCCTAGGGTATACTATATTCTTTATATTAATATCTACTAAATTATACCTAGAGTTATATTTAATTTTTATAATGTTGAAAATAACAGGGTTATTTATAGGGGATTCCTCACTATTAGTGCTATAATTATAGCGCTGATAGAAGCACTTTATAGGGGGCTTTATAAGCCAGTGCAAGCCGGCAAGCATGCGCGCGCGCGGGTGGCACAACCACGGAATTCCGACCGAAGGTTACGTGTGCGTGGGCTCGCAGCTGCGAGGTCCTTACAAATCCTTACTTTTTAACCTTTTCTGCCTATTCTGATAGTTATGCAGTTAAACTAACAGCTGTAAGGTAGGCCTAGTCTTTAGGTTAGATTTATAAGGCAACTAGTAAAGATATAAAGGAATAAATTAAAGGATATAACTAAGCTAGCTAATAGCTGCTTAGTTAGGGAAGGTAGCTACTCTATAATATATATTTTTTACTATTTTTCTTAATAAAAAGGAATTTATAAAAAGTCTTAGGACTAGATTCTTTATTACTAAATTCTAGGCTTTCTTTCTATATAAATATCTAAAAATTAGTTTTTTAGTGTTATATATTAATTTTCACTAAGTTAACTAATTATAAGTATATTAGTAGTTAATTTATATAGCTATAAGTTTATTTTTTTATTTTCCTATATAAATAAATTTTATAGAAAATAGAAAGTAGCTTATAAAGCCTAACTAGTAATTAGGATTTACTAATAAGGTTAGTAGGTATATAAGGGAAGGAAGTGAAAAACCCCCTTATAGCTGCTAACTATATAGACCATTAGAATCACTCTTACTAGCTACACACACCTATAAAGTTAAATATTAGATATAATTTATTAGATATTATTATTATAAATTCTTTAGTGAATTAAATAGTGCTAAAAGTTATATAAAAGCTTCTATTTTACGTGAGATATAGTGGACTATAGCTTGCTGTAGTGCTCTGCTCTGCAGAGCAGTGAATCTATATATGCACGCTTACTAAGCCCACTACCTTAGTAAGCTATGCTCTATAGCACCCACCTCTATTATTTCTAATAGGTTATAAGCCTAGAAGAGAACTTTTAGTATTTAGAAAACTCACTAAATTTTTCTATAATAAAGGAAAATATTACTATATTTATAAAGAGTGTAGAAGCTACTTATTCTTTCTATAAAAAGAATAAATTCGCTAAAAAGAAGTTTTCCCTTCTATAAAATAGGAAAGAATATAGTATAGAAGAATTCCTACTTCTATAAAAATTTAGAATTAGCAAAAAAAGGGATATTTTACCCTATAAGAACCTCTTATAAATAAAATAAAAAATAAGATATAAAAGAGTTCCTACTTTTATAAAAAGAAAGAGATATATAGTAACCTTACTATAACTTAAAAGACTACTTTCTATAAAAGAGTAGAAAGAAGAATTCCTACTTCTAAAAATATTAAATAAAAAAAAAAATAGATTTAAGAGATTTAAGCTAAATTAGCTAAGGGGTCCCTACCCTAAAGCAGTTATAGGTAGAGCATGTAAACTAACAGATTTTATAATAAAATAATAATATCTCTAATATTCTAGAAAAATTAGAAATATTAGTAGCTGCTGTTACCTCTACCCTAGCTATAGCTTTAGAACCTATAGCTAAGCTAATATAAGAAAAAACTTAGGAAAGCTTTAAAAATTCTAATATTCTAAACTCTTTTTATAATTCTATTATTAAAGAATTTAATAAAAGGGTTTATAGCTTTCTAGAGGGGGCTAGGCTAAAGGGGCTAGAAAATTTTAATTAGTAGAAGCAGGCCCTAAATATCTAATTTAGGGCACTAGGAATGCCTAATTTCTTAGAAAATCCTAGTATTACTAAAAACCTTAGCAATCCTAACTAAGCTATAATTCTTATGCTTTTAAGAGATAGCTGCACTAAAGGCCCCTAAAATACTATAATTTAGCAAAAAGACCCCTTAGAGGCATATAGTGTTTTAATCTAGCAGTATTCTTAGAGTTCTAAAATACAGCGTAGTACCCTTTATAATTAATTTTATAGCCTAAATTTCTAAGGTTATAAGGGGTCCCTAGAGTCTTTTAATGCTTTATTTAATAACTTACTAGCTAGGCTAAATTTAGTAAGTATTTTTATAGAGCCTATAGACTAAGTAAACTAATATTTATAAGCTCTAAAGTTAACTTTTCCTTAGTAGGCTAAAAGGCAACGTTTTTCTATAAGAACTAATAGGGCTTTAGGGGCCCCTATAGGGGCACTAAATTTGTAATTTCTTATAGCTAATTTACTTAAAGAGCAAAGGGATAAAAGCTCTTTAGTATCTAAAGCTCTAAATTATAGAGCTACTGCTTTTAAAGAATTTATATATAGAGGCTCTAAAGAAAATAAGACCTCTAAATATCCTAATAAGGATAAAAAGAAAAAGAAGAATTTCCCCTAAGAAAATAAGGGAAATTCTAACCCTAATTCTAAGAAAAAGGGGAAAAGTTAGGGCAAAAAATCCTCTAAAAAGGCTAAGGATAATAATAAGGGTTAAGAGGGATCCTTTATACTAGGAAATTTTAACCTTTCTTTAAGGGCTTTAAAGCTCTATAAAGGACCTAGTAGCCCTAGTGCTAGCAGTAATTCTAGCGAAGATTCTAGTATTTATTCTTAAGAATCTACTACTCTTAGTGAAGCTAGCACTAAAGTTAATAAGCTAGAGGATAAAATATCCTCTAAAGCCTTTAATTTCTATAATAAAGAGATACAAAACTCTCTTCTTTATAATATAGGTTCTACTGTTTACTTAGTTAATTCTAAGGAATATTTTATAAGTTATATACCTTATAAAAAAGGGGAAGCTAGGCCTATAACCACTAGTGGTGGTCCTATCTATCCTAAGGGATATAGAAAGGCTAAATTTTCGGTTTTATATTAGCAAAATCCTAATAAATACAGGCCCCTAGTCCTATAAAATACACTATATTTTCCTAAATTAGATATAAATATAGTAAGCAGACTAAAGCATTATTTAGCAGGAGGCTATATGTATAAGAATTCGCTATTCTTAGCCAATAGGTCTTGTATTAGTATTTTAAATGTTAAAAAGCATGGATTTTTTATTTAGCTTAAGAATACTAATACCCCCCTTCTAAAATCTCCTTCTAGCTGCCCTTATGGGCACTATAATGGTCATTTTAGTTATATAGTTACTAGTTACCCTATAGAGGTCTAAATTCCCTTTAAGGAACCTATATAGGCTAAGGAAGCTTTAGAAATTAAAGAATTAGAGAGTTCTAACCTAGAACCTACTAATTTAGTAGCACCTTCTTCACTAAAGCTTATAAGCTAGGTACCTAAATTTACAGAAGTCTTTCCTTCTAATATAGGGCTATTAAAGGCCCTTAGAAAAATTATAAAAGAGGCTTTAGCGGATTTAGTATTTAAAAATCCTGCTAAGATAGGCCCTAGGCCTTTAATAGCTCCCTAAGAGGCCTATAATTCTTAAAGGGCCTAGCAAGAAGCTATTAAAGAAAGTGTTATAGTAGCTAAAAAAGAGCTTATAGGGGATCTTATAGAAGACCCTAAGCTAAATTTATACTAAAATTTGCTAAGATTAGCTGGAATCTAGTATATTAGACTAGGGCACCTAGGTCTACTATTACTAAAGAAAACTAGCTTATTAGCTAAGGAAATCCTAGATTTTTCTAAGGTTAAAGAAAAGGATTTTAACTGCTTAACCTATAATTAAACAAAAGCAGTTAGAAGGCCCTCTAAAACCCTAATTATAGACCCCCCTAGGGCTCTAGATAGACTAGAGGGGGATATAATAAAGATAAGCCCTATGCCTTATAATAAGCACCCTATATGCCTTATTCTAGTAGACTAAAAAACTAGATATAAGTGGCTATTTTTTTTGCTAAATAAGGAGGGCCCTACTATTTTCCTAGCTATAAAAGGGTTTTTTAGATCCCTAAAGCTTAATTTTAATACTTACCCTAAATATCTACATTTTAATAAGGGTAGAGAGGTTAATTCTACTTGCTAATAGTGGCTAGTAAAAAAGGGGATAAAATTTACTACTTCTTCCCCTTATATTTATAAGTAAAATAGGCTAGCTAAGAGGGCTATCTGTGTTATAATAGATAGGCTGCGGGCTACCCTACACTAGTCTAGTCTACCCTTATATCTATGGAATTTTGTTATTTTTGCTATTATAAATCTTATAAATATAACAGCAAATTCTATAAAACTAGCTAGCCTAGCACAATTATTAGCTGCAGATTTTAAAGAAAATGCCCTAATTACCTTAGAGATTAGCGCTGCTAATTATAAGAGTATTAGGGCTATTAGCTCTTATTGTGAGGTTTTAATTCCTATAGAAAAAAGACCTAAAGCTTAAAAACTAGCCTTTAGGACTATCCCTAGAAGGTTATTAGCTAATTTAGGTTCTAAGACCTACTTAGTTTATATTCCTTCTAAAAGACTAGTTACTAAAACTAGCTTTATAAGAATTATAGAACCTATAGGCCCTATAAATTTAGGCCTCCTTAGGTTTTCTATAGGGGATATCTCTTTAGAGGGGGATCTAAGTGCCCCTTAAAACCTTCTATAGAATAATTCCTTAAAGGGGGAAAATAACTAAAATAGTAGTATTCTTATTAAGGATTACCCTATAGTATCTTCTAATTAGATAGTTAATAAAGAGCCTAAATTAATTTAGAGTCCTAGGGACCTAGAGTTAGATAAAAATTAACTAAATAATTTAAATAAAATAGATATTAACTTAGCAGCCCTTTTTAAGGAAACCTACTATAAGGCATAGCTAAAGGCTAAAGAAAATAGGCCTAATAATAGCTCTAAGCCTAAGTCTTAGAAGCAAGCTTTAGCTAGCCTATAGAAAAAATAGTGGCTATAAGCTATTTTTAGTGAATTTAAGTAACTTCTAAAGGCAGGCACTTTTAAATTTATAGGAAAAGAAAATATCCCTAAAGGCTGGAGAGTGCTAAGAAATAGGCTTGTTTTAAAGCTTAAAAAGAATAAAGAAAATAATCCTTTAAAATACAAGGCCTAACTTATTACTAAAGGTTTTATATAAATAAAAGGCTTAGATTATACTAATACCTTTGCCGCTACTAGTATTTCCCCTAGCTAGCAAATACTATTAGTTATAGCAGCCTAAAAAGACTAGGAAATAAAGTAAATGGATTTTATAGGGGCTTTTCTTAATAGCTACCTAAAAAAGACTATTTATATACAAATTCCTAAGGGATTTATTAAATTTCTTAAACAAAATCCATAACTAGCTAAGCTAGCTAAAGAATTTAGCTATAAAGCTGCTAAGGACTTAGTTATTATACTAAGAAAATCCTTATATAGCTTAAAGCAAAGCTCTAAAGAGTAGCAACAGACCCTAACCTTAGTTCTTAAAAACCTAGGTTTTAGCCCTCTTACCTCTAACCCTGCTATATTCTATAATTTAAAAACATATACCTTTATTATAACTTATATTAATAATTACCTTTTAATAGGGGCGGATTTGTAATATATTAAGGAGCTTAAGGAAGCCCTTTATAAGGCTTACCCTATAGAAGATAGGGGCCCTACAGAATTTTTCTTAGGGGTTTAAATTTAGCGTAACCGAAAAAATAGGGTCCTAAAGATACACTAAAAGCAGTATATTTTAGAGGCCTTAGCACGCTTTAAGCTAGAAAATTACAAACCTATTGGAATTTCGCTACAGCCAGGGGTCTTAAAACAATAACTTATTAAGCCCTTTATATCTAAAGAGGATATAAAGGAATATTAAAGCATTATTAGTACTATTATATATCTTATACTATTAACAAAACCTAATATTACTTTTGCGCTGCAGTGGCTTTTAACAGCCCTAGCTAGCCCGCATTTAGAGCATTTACATGCTGCTAAAAACCTACTAAGATACCTTTTAGGTATAAAAGATTTAGCTATTATTTATAAGGGCCCTACGCCTATAAATAATATAAAAACCCCTAAGGCTAGCCCTAGCTCTAGCTTAGTTAGATTTTATAATAGCGATTTTACTAAAGATAGAAGCTCTTCTAAATCCACTTATACTTATCTTTATAAGCTAATAGAGGGCCTAATTAGCTAGAAATTAAAGAAGGCTAGCACTATAGCCTTATTAATAATAGAAGCAGAGTCTAACGCTATTTATGAGACTTTCTAGGAGCTTTAGTGGCTTAAAGGGATTTTTATAGAGCTAAAAACACCTATAAAACCCCCTATATAAATTTTCTATAATAACTAGGGAGCTATAAAAACTACTTATAACCCTACTTTTTATAGCTATACTAAGCATACCCTCCTAAAATTTCACTATAACTAACAATTAGTCTTAGAAGGGCTTACTAAAATCGCTTACCTAGATACTAAGAAAATGCTTGCTAATGGGCTTATAAAGCCCCTTATAGGCCCTATATACCTTATTTTCTTAGAGCTTATAGGTCTAAAACCCCTATAGTTTATCACTAAAGGCCACAAAAACAATGCCTAGCTAAAGGCATAAAAACAATAAAAACACCTAGAAAATTAAAAATAACTATAAAAATAAAGAAAGAATAAGGTCCCTACTTTTAATAGTAATACCTTTATAAAATACTATGCTTTACTATAGTAAAAAGTTACTTACCCTAGAGCCTTAATTTTAGGCTCTATAATTCTATAATTCTTTTTTATTTTAGAATTTTCCTAGATTTTATATAACTTTTTCTTTTGCTTTCGCTCTTAGCGCCCTTATAATAACTATTCCTAATACTTCTTTAGAGGGGGTATTAAAAATAATAGGGTTATTTATAGGGGATTCCTCACTATTAGTGCTATAATTATAGCGCTAATAGAAGCACTTTATAGGGGGCTTTATAAGCCAGTGTAAGCCGGCAAGCATGCACGCGCGCGGGTGGCACAACCATAGAATTCCGACTAAAGGTTATATATACGTAGGCTCGTAGCTATAAGGTCCCTATAAATCCTTACTTTTTGACCTTTTCTACCTATTCTAATAGTTACGCGGTCAGACTAATAGCTATAAGGTAGGCCTAGTCTTTAGGTTAGATTTATAAGGTAACTAATAAAGATATAAAGGAATGGATTAAAGGATATAACTAAGCTAGCTAATAGCTACTTAGTTAGGGAAGGTAGCTACCCTATAATATATATTTTTTACTATTTTTCTTAATAAAGAGGAATTTATAAAAAGTCTTAGGACTAGATTCTTTATTACTAAATTCTAGGCTTTCTTTCTATATAAATATCTAAAAATTAGTTTTTTAGTGTTATATGTTAATTTTCACTAAGTTAACTAATTGCAAGCATATTAGTAGCTAATTTATATAGCTATAAGTCTATTTTTTTATTTTTCTATATAAATGAATTTTATAGAAAATAGAAAGTGGCTTATAAAGCCTAGCTAGTAACTAGGATCCACTAATAAGGTTAGTGGGTATGTAAGGGAAGGAAGTAAAAAACCCCCTTACAGCCGCTAACTATACAGACCATTAGAATCACTCTTACCAGCCGCGCACACCTATAAAGTTAGATATTAGATATAATTTATTAGATATTATTATTGCAAATTCTTTAGCGAATTAAATAGTGCTAAAAGCAACACAAAAGCTTCTATTTTACGTGAGATATAGTGGACTGCAGCTTGCTACAGTGCTCTGCTCTGCAGAGCAGTGGATCTATACGTGCACGCTCACTAAGCCCACTACCTTAGTAAGCTGTGCTCTATAGCACCCACCTCCATTATTTCTAATATATAAGTATAGCTACTATTATAATAATATATTTAGCTCTCCTTTAATATAACTTTTAAAGTATTAATAGATTAGTATCTTTAGGGTTTATAATAGATTTATTGAAATTTAAAAGAAGGTTTATTACTATAAGTAGCTTATAACTAAGTATAAGTTTATTAAATAATTAGTTAATTAAAGCTATAGCTATATTATTAAAGTAGTATTAAAGCGCTAGAAGTATTAAAGGCTAAGGGATATTTAGGTTAGTTATAATATAATACTATATTATAATAATTATAGTTTAATTTTTATACTTAACTATATTATTAATTCATAAGTAATATACTATTATTATAAGGAATTTTACTCTTAGCTTATAAGAAAGTATAATTTAAAGGTTAAAGATAAACTTAAGGTCTTTATTACTAATAATTTCTTATAGTAATCTTTAGTTAATAAGGTAAAGTCTCTTTAATAGGAGTTTAGCTTAGATTTTTATTAAATATTCTTTATAGCTAGGGATAAGAATTATTTTTTTACTAAAAAAATAATTAACTAAGTAAAGTAAGTTATAAATAGTAAATACTTCTACTGCCTATATTATATTTTCTAAGCTAATTTTTAGTATATTTATAATAAAATTTAATAAAATACTATAAAAAGGTATAAGCTTTATTTAAAAGGGGTTTATTTCCTTTAAAGCTTAAGATTAAAGAACTATATTTTCTCTATAGATATTATAGTATATTATATAGGTATGTATCTAGCTGCTTATATATAGGAAGTAAACTATAAAAAGCTTTTTAGCTATTCTCTCTATTTTAAAGTAATAAGTATTATTATAAGTTAGCTAAAGAAAGGCTTTTATATAGTTTTAAAGAATATAGAGTTAGTATAATCCTTCTAAATTCTAGTAATAAAGGAGTTTATTATCTTAAAGGTCCTAGCTATATAGGGGAATTTATAGTTAATTCTAATTAGCTTAGTATTACCTCTCCCTATATATAGTATTACCCTTAATAATTTAGCTATACTTTATATTATATTAATACTTTACTATAATAGAATTCTTTAAATCCTTATTTATAACAATAAGGGCTATAGATTTCTCTTTAAAGTATATATAAGTATTAAGTTTATTAAAGCTATTATAATTAGCTACTTCTTTATAGCTAATATTAACTAGTAAATAAAAAAGTATATTAAATACTATATTTAAAGTGCTAGGGATATAAATAATATAGATTTTAAATTATAAAAGATAATTTATAACTTTAGTAAGCTTAAGGTTAGCTTTATTAAAATTTATTATTATAAAAGAGATATATTTAATAATTCCCTTTCCTAATAAATAATTAGTAATAATATTTATAGCTAATATATTAAATTAAGCTATTTTCCTTAGTTTCCTTATCCCTTATATAATTATAACTATCTTTACCTTTATTAAGCTATATCTCTTCTTAATAGCTAAGGTTAGCTAGGAAAGAAATAAGATGGAGTATAGTTTATTACTATTAATATTCCTTTTAGGAATACTAATACTATTTTAATTAACTATTAATTAAAAGGTATATAAGTTAAAACCCTTTTTATATATATTAACTTTAAAGAAAAGGGGCTTTTTAGGGTTATAGTGCTAAAGTAGAATCTTAATATATAAGAGTTTCTAAACTACTTTAAAAAATATAATTTTTTACTTTAAGAGTATAAAACTTACTTACTAAGCTATATATTTCTATACTTATTTAAATAACTTAATAGAGAGTTTATTTTTTTTATAAAGGTTTTAAAGTATTTTAATTTTTTTATTCTATAGGGGTTTAATATATAAATTAAACTAAAGAACCTTTATATAAAGAAAACTAATTATTTTAATAAAGGTTTAAAAACTTAAAAGTATAGTAAGTATTTAAAGGTTTTTAAATGCTTTAATATAATTATTAATAGTAGTAATACCTTTTATATTTATAATAAAACCTAAGAGCTAAATTAATAAATAACTAATAAATACCTTCTTAGCTACTATATATAAGTAGTATTTCTTAAGGATTTTAAATATAATTTTAAGGTAATTTAAATACTCTTTAAAAGTATTAAAGAAAAGTATAATATTATTAATATATATTTATATAAAGGCTTAATGCTTATAGAATTACTTATTTATAAAGTACTAAGTATATACTAGGGAATTCTTATATCCTTATATTATAATATAAAATACCTTAATTTCTCTTTTAAAGATAATTACTATTTTATTATAGTACTTATACTATATTAAAAGCTAGTTAAAGAAACTAAAGGCATTTAGAAGGGATATTTAATACTTTCTATATATATTCTTTATAATATTCTTTTAGTTAAGTAAAGGGTATATATTTAGAATAGTAATATTATTTATATGTTTTATATTAATTATTACTTTTTCTTTATATTCTTTTTTAGTATTATACTATATAAGGAAACTAAGGTATAGATATAGTGCTTTTTCTTCTACTTTAAGGTAGAATACTTTATTAGCTTTATACTTTTTATTAAAGATTTTATAGAACTTTTTAAAATCCTTTCTATTTAAGTAATATATTTATAAAGGTTTTAGTTAATTTTATTAATTATTAATAAAATTAATATATATCTACTTTTCTTTAGGTATTAATACTACCCCTTAGTTATAGTAAATATTATATCTATTAGT
>AFRA01000590.1:0-22099 GCA_000223055.1 Claviceps fusiformis PRL 1980
AACCTTTTTATAGTAGCTTAAGCCTAAGAACCTAACTAAATTAATATAAATAAGCTTAATAAAAAAATTTAATAGTAAATTAATAATACTAATTATAAACTAAGGTATTTTATAATAAACTTACTAATAATAGTACTTTATATATTTATTAATAGGTTTTTTATAAATAATAAAAACCTTAGCTTTTAAATAAGTTTTATAATTATTATTAATAATAAAACTAAAAGTAGTAAAAATACTAAATTTAAGCTTTATAAAAATATTATTATATATAGCTTTACTAAAAGTAAAAGAGTTATAAAAAGTATATTTATTTTTAAGCTATATAGAATAATTTAAAGTACTAATATAGCCTATATTATTAGTATAACCTTAAATATCCTTATAAAATACCTTAAATTCCTATAAATCCTAATAATAATTTATATTAACTTACTATTACTATATAAATACCTTATAAAGCTAAGTATAATTAAAAAAAATACTTAATAATTAATATTATAGCCTTTTAGTAATTATATAAATACTATAAACTTATAAAAATCTATTAAATTAATAAGAATAATAATATTATAAATATTATAATAAAGGCTTTACTTAATAAAGTATTAAAAACCTTTATTAATACTAATAAAGCTAATATTTAAATTAAAAGGTAGGTAAAGTATATATAAGCTATATAAAAGTAATAATAATAACTATAACCTATAGAATCCCTAATTATAATTAATTATATCCTTATATTTTATAATTAGAATCTATTTAATAATACTTTCTTTAACTAAGATTTTTTATTTATTTTTTTAGCTACTCTTTAAGCAATTCCTTTTATAAAAAAAAGAATTCTTTAGTATTAAAATTACTCTTAATAGCAAAACCTTAGTATAGGCAAAATGCTAAGTATAGTATATATAGGCAACTAGGTGGGTCTGCTATAATAATGCACGCGGTTTAATTAGCTGCACTGCCGACCGCATGCGTGGCCACAACACTACCTTTTTCTCACTTTACGAGCTTAGCTCTTAGCTTAGAAGAATCATTAATAATAGACCCTTTTTACATTGTTTTTATTATGCATGCATTTTAGTATCTGTTTTCCCTTTATGAGTTATTCCCAACAGTAATAAATAAAGGAAAAAGTATATACATTAATAAAAGGGGATTTATTTCTAGCCCAAGGTATCCGACGCTTTGCCTGCCCTCTATGATGCCGATAAATTCGGGCAGCCATAAGGATCTAGTTGCCTTTTGTTTTGCAAGCTGCTTCGCTCCGTTTTCATCAGCTTCTTCATTGGCTACGAGTATTTCCTTAGGGGCTACCTATACCAAGCCTCTTCCAATAGGCCCTCCCTTTTACAAGACCACAGTGATCCTGTACCATTGCAATGCATTAGATTTCTATCAACTAGTCGCTAAAGAGTTCCCAGCGCATGGGCCTACATTCCGGCCATACAAGGGCAGCCCGCGAGGTCTGCAAGAGGTTCCGTCATAATGTCACTTGGAGAAATATATTATAAGATATTATAAGCCGAAGACTGTCACCAACCCCTGACGGAGCTCCTTCCAGAATTCGGCATGGCGCGCCATGGTATTTGTTTCTGAGCAACTAATGGGTTTTGAAGATTGCAAGTGCCTCCACAGGATGGCCTTACTTTAAAGATGCATAGCCGGAAGCTACGATCCTCCTTAGCTTGCCTGCCTTTGCGCACGATGTTCACGCTTCATCGGGAAAAGCGGCGCTTTGCCTGATAAAGTGAGTCCGCCGACTAGACCGGAGACATCAACTTCAACCTCTTGTACATCTGAGCACCTAGCCATGACTTGCGCAACTTTGACCTCGGCCTGAATAGTACGCCGATACCAGCAATCCGCACGGCCTATCGCACAATCCAGCACGTAATAACCAGCATCACCGCTTCTATTTTCCTGCTCTGTGCATTCCGGAAAGCTGACAGTCGCTGTGGAATGAAGCGCTGGGTTTCATGAACCATGCGTGCGGTGTCATGTGAATATGCCACATGAAGATGCCCTATGCAGATGTCATATACACACGCCATATAAAGCTGCTGTATAAAGATGCTATATCAAGATTCCATATAACGATTCTATATAAAGATTCTACATAAAGATACTATATAAAGATACTATATAAAGATACTATATAAAGATTCTATATAAAGATTCTATATAAAGATTCTATATAAATATTCTACATAAAGATACTATCACAAGATACCAGATTACCACGCCAAATCAACATGCCATATCAATGCCACCCCAAGACACCACACAATGGCGCCACACCAACCTCCCACACTCAACACACCCTCTTCACAACCCAAATTCTTTCCCCGCCGACAAGCCCGAACCTCCCCATTCACGCCGTAACAACAAGTCATGATTGAAAAGATGCCAACTTCAATCAATCACTTCTGATTCCCAGATCTCGAGCATCTTGGCCAGATGGACTAGAATGTCTACATCAATTCGCAACGTTCACGGAATGAACAATATATCAAGACTGTTTTCACTTTCAACTCGAGTTGTTTCTTTATTTCGATTATGCAGTATGATCTTCAAGTAGACGAGCACAAAAGTCCTCTCGACATCAGAGGAGGAGGAAGCCCCATCTACCAAATTCTACATTTGACTCAGTCCTCTTGATCCAAAACTCTACTCCATGAGCAGCCCATACATATGCTGTCGCTCGTCGCATGCTAAGTCATCCACTCCTTTTCCCCCTTGGAAAGGAAAGACCACATCTCAACTCGGATACATTCCCATTCCTCCAAGTACATGTTACTCTCAAAACTCATGTGTACCATCATACATGTCCGCAAACACCGCCATGATTAATACCATGGGTCGCACCAACATCCCGCAGTGCACATCTTGTACAAACAGCATGTTATTATATACATAAAAGAAACCCAGAGGACCCTCGCAACCGCCCCCATGACATCATCTCACCATGCTTTGATACGACGGCCACTTAAGACACCCGCACCGCTAAAGCTTCCTTGCGCTTGTACATCGATAGGCGGGCCCTGGAGCCACAATACTCCGTCTTGTTCCCCGCGCACAGAAAATTACACTCCGAATCAGCTACAATCTTTCCGGGCACCGCAGTTGCGCCTTTCCCGGCATAGTTGAGCGTGTTGCCGCACCAGCATTCGCGGTGGTACTCCACACCGGCGTAGGCATACTTCCAGCACGTCTGCAGACACATGTTGATGGTCATGTTGACGTGGTTGAGGAGCTGAGTGGCGAGGACTCGGCCATTTCTGGGTTCCAAAATGCAGGCCAGGTACGTGAAGTTTGCATTGCCGTTTGAGATGACGGGTCGCCCCGAAAACGTTGGCGGCGCCTGGGATGTCTGCGTAACGCTCAATGTTGAGCTGGGTGGTGCGGAAGTGCTCGCGACAGTTGGGCTAGGGGCCGACGCTGATGTAGATGCTGAAGAACTGGCCGCGTCCGACGTGGCACCACCAGCTGAGCTTGCAAATGATGTCGTCCTCGTCCTCGTGACAGAAGAAGTGGATGTGGAGGCAAGAGTAGTGGACGAGTGCTGAGCGGCATCATCATTTTTGTACAACTCCAGCTGAACTCCAGCTCCGCAGTACTGCGTTTCGTCTCCAGGGCACAAGAAGCTACAGCCGGCCTCGTCGATGACGCGGATACTGCCGGGTTGCAGGACCTGGCCACAGTAACACTCTCGTCCATACTCCACACCAAAGTACGTCAGGCCTTCGCAAAAACTGGCACACGAGTCGAGAGTCATGTTGTCGTTTGCATACGAGCGACTAGTCAGAGCGCGGCCTTTTGTCGTTTCCGTCCAGCAGCCCTGGTAGACCCATTCTCCGACCTTGGCCCTCCGGTATGGCGCCGTCGGACTCGGCGTTGACGAAGTGGTTGTAGATGACAGATCAACGGAGAAAGTAGTTGTGGCGGTCGTGGTCGTAGCCACGTCACTTGTGCCAGTCGTAGTGCTGAGGGTGAAGGAACCCAACTCAGATGTCGAGGTTATTGTTTCGCGCAAGTACCTGGTGTCGGTGGATGTGGACGTGGTGGTAGACACGTTGTAGAGCTGATACTTGTATGCATTTAAACGAGACGGCCCACCACAATACTCGGTCGAGTTGTCGTTGCACGCCATTTTACAATCCGTGGCAGGCGCAGGAACGGCGCCGGCTGCCCATGCATTGCCGCACCAACACTGCGTGAAAGATGTAAGTGAAAGAAGAAACGGCAGAGAAAAAGAGAGAGAAACAATGTTTTTTTTTTTCTTCTTTTCTTGAAAAAAGAAATCAAAAAAAGAAAAGAAAGAAAAGAAAAAGAAAAAGAAAAAGAAAAGAAAAGCATAAAAGAGGAAAAGAAAGTAGGACGACGAGAAGATAAAAAAGGCACTACTTTTGACGTACCTCCCCTCCATATTCCACGCCAGCATACATGTATTGGCCGGCTTTGCAGGCATCGACACAGTTCTTGACAGTCTTTTTGTCAGTGCCTCTCCCGTTGGGCAGAGCACGCCCACTGGTCGATTCGGTGTAACATCCAATGCTGGTATACCCTGATACACCAGGGTTTACGACAGGTCCAGCAGGAGGAGGAGGTCGTGTCGTGTTCCCATTCCACTTCAAGGTGTCGGCAAACAAGGACATGTAGGTTCCGTCGTTGCCAACCTCGCCGTTGCCACCACAAACTTGCTTCAGATCGCCCTTGCAGTAGAAGTTGCAATTGGCATCACTGGCCTTGGTGAGCGGGATGGTGTTTCCTGCCCAGCATTCACGGTGATATTCAGTGCCACAAAAGGTGTACCCCTTGGCATAGCAAGCTCGGATACAAGCCGCGTTGGTCATGGTGTCAGTGGCCAGGATCTGGGATGACAGCTGACGACCGGGCGTGTTGTCCTTGAAGCAGCCGACATACTTGAATTGGCCTTGACCGTTGAGCAACAGAGGAGGCGCCTGCTCGGCGACGGCGTTGCAGAAAAACTGAATGAATTGTTTACCAGAGTCGGCATCGTTGGTGTTTATTGTCCACTGTGCCGTTCCGTTGTACGGCGCTGTATTCCACTGAGCGAATGGCACGTTGCAAATAAGTGTGGCGTTGGCACTCTCACCGGGTGCGAGGGATGTACCCTCTGCCAGGTCGACCTGGTTCAGGGCGCGGACAAGTCCTGCGACACCGAAAGGGGGCTTCGACACCGTTACCGACAGGGGCACGCCACCCTGTGCAGCGGCATTGGTGACACGGAAGCTGAGCGACTTGGAGGTATTCTCAGTCACGTTTCCGAACGTGAATGGAGTGCCGGGCGTGTACTTGACCCAGCCCTTGCCGTCCGGCGTCTGAAATTCAAATTGCACCTTGGCTCCAGGACCAGCAGACGCCGCGACAGAAAAGGTGCCGTTGCCGCCGTCCGTCACCATCTTGATGTAGCAAGAATATGTTCCACTCTCCGATGTATCAAACTGGATGTTTATACTGGACGCATCGTTGGGCCGAATCGTGGTGGGAATGTTGCCCAGTGTGAATTTACCCACCGTCAAGGCATCACCACCGCCACCAGAGATGACACTTTTTCTGTTCCAGACCTGAAAAGGGCCGTTTGTGCCGGTGGTGGAATACAACACGGACTGAACGGTGAGTACGCCGTTGCCCAGATTCGATGCCAGAATCGTCTCCGCCACTCCATGAGGATCTTGTCCGGCCACAGCCTTCTTGAACGTCAGAATGATGGGGCTGACCTGGAAGAGCGGCCCCATACTTTGCCCTGTGCCTGTGAGACGAGCGTGAGTGCTGCTGCTGTATCCACCCGCGTTATTCGTGGTGTTTATGAGAATGTCATTCGATGACAAGCCGACAATGGATGGCGAGAACCTGGCAACAACGGTAAAAGTGTCATCTACAGCCATTTGGAGTGGAGTGGTGGGCAGGCCCGAGACGATGGTAAAGTCCTTGCTCTTGGCGTCGTTCAGCTCGATACCAGTGACACTCAGGGCAATACGAGCTTTGCAGGTAACATTCTTACCCACGCTGTTGCTTTGAATGTCGACTGGTCCAAAATCGACAGGCGACGTGCAATTGAGAGGCACATTGACGGGCGAGCCGAACCCATACAAGTAGCCTTGGTTCGTGCCAACGTAGACGACGCCGTTGCCAAAAACAGGTCGGGCGAACTTGTTCACTCCAGGAATGCTGAAGGACTGGATCATGTTGAGACTGCCGGCTTTGGGCACAGCGTCATACACTCGAAGACCGAGACCCTGTACGTCCGAAATCCAGAGCAGCCCCGTACCGTCTTGACCGTTGAGAGAGGTGGTTGTGCCGTGACTGACGCCGAGAATGTAGGCATTCTTCTCAGGGGTCTCGGCGACCTTTGTGAATGTGGGCACGCCGGCCGTGCAGGAGAACTTGAAGACAATGGACGGGTGCTGAATGACGTTGATGTAAATGTACCCGCCTTCCAGGGGATAGACGCCTGCGCCGGCGTAGACAGAGTTCAAGTTTGCGTAGACGTAGATGACGCGGTCCAAGCCATCTTTGCCATTCTTGTAGCCGCCCAAGTCGTCCAAGTCGAGGAAATATGTCTTGCCACTCTTGCCCGTCACGACACCAATCCTCTTGACGGCACCGCACGAAAACTGGCTGGGAAGGATCTCCAGAGGACTCGTTCCCAAGTCCTTGTCGGCACCATCCAAAGCTCGCTTCTCCCACGGCATGAAAAAATCAACCAATCGTAGACTGCCGTCGGCATTGATTGTCATGTGCAGGGCGGCTTCTTCCAGTGATGTCGGAGGATTGAACCCGCCAACCGGAACGTCGGCTAACTGGGAGGCGTATCCGTTTCCGGTAGCAAGGAAAATTGAGCCCCTGTCATCCGATGCGAGACCACCTCCGGACATCCACACACCGCCGCCTGCCACGGTGTTCGGGACGCCTTTCCCTTCGGTAGCCCATTTCTCAACAATCTTGCCGCTAGTCTTATCCCACCCAATGATCCAGCCAGTGAAGTTGTACTGCACACAATGCGATGCAAACCCCGCATACACAAAATTGCCCGTGTGGAGAAGAGCCGGACGCTGATGGTGGATTCCGGCTTGGAACATGCGGTTGTCGGAGTTGCTGGCAATGAGGCCTTCGAGATCGACGGGAAAGTTGGGTCGGTCGGAGAGGTCTTTGACGTCAAGGGCATGGACGTAATACCGGCCATTGGGTTTGCCTTGAGCGCCAGCAACATTCTGGTTGAGGTAGGTCTTGGCCGTCAGGTATAGGGTGTCGGTAGCAGGATCAATCACGCCGGTAGCGGTGACACCAATGGTTGGGTTAATATCGACGCATCCATTGAGATCGGCAGTCAGAAAGGGAACGTGGAGGTTGCGTGATGCGATAATCTGTCCAGTCTTGGCGTCGAGTTTGTAAACGTTATTTTGCGTCGTCGCCACGTAGACGTACTGTGTGTTGCTGCCGCTCGGCGTGTACACAAGAGGTTGAGCGAAGATTTGCTCGGCCCGGCCGTTGAATGTGCCGGGTAACTTGGTTCGAAATAACTGACCAAATTGATTGCTAGCAACGATGGCTGGATCCATGTTGTGGTTTCTGAAGAAGCACACAGTATTTCATCAGCCAGAGTCAAAGGTCCGCGCGAGGACAAGGACCAGAAAACAAGAAGCTTCAGAAAAGATGTTGTTTCCTCAACATGTCTGAAGTAAGAAAGATCTGTGCGAAGCGGACTGGATCCCATCGAGTTCGACGTACGTTTGATAGCCGGCTCTGGAGTTGTCACCCCCCCAAGTAATGGTATCGGAGTCGGCAATGGCACTGGCCAAGGACACGAGGCTGGCAGCCGTGGCCAGCAACAAACGGAGAGCCATGTTGACAGTGAAGGTCAATTGTGATCAAGCGGACGGTGCAAGGTCAACACGGACTGCTCCACGATGGGATGGGAGAAGGCTGGGTCATTATGTAGGTAGTATGTAAGTTGGGTATGTACCCGACTGCGTGTTGCGATACAATCAGGCTCGAATTACCCATGGTCAACCGATGACGACCGGGCACAGTTGTCATGTATACCAGCAAAGGAAGAAGGGTTCTTTGTTTCATGCCAGGCAATGTCTTGAAATTGCGGGCTTGGCGAGCGGCTGTCGGGCGTGTGAATAGTAGTAGGTCTGGTCTGGTAATAGATGGCAGATGTCTTGCGAAGGGACTCGGCTCGCCGTGGCGTTGACCATTTGCAAAATCGCCCGGTGCCGCGGACTCCGCTGACGGCCTGAGACCCTGTCTTGACAAGGTTTGTTCGGACCATGAGGTTGAACCACCACCTCGTTCAACCAATCCGGGCTGCTGACCCCTGATTCTGACTCCTCGGTCCCCTTTGCATCGGCGGCGGCGTCGCGGAATCTGTGAACGTGTCGATCCATCGGGCAGAGTTGTCTCGCCTTAACACCGGGCGCAGACTGAACAAAAAGTGAAGCCGACTCAAAATCGCAGTGGGGCCGATCTTGCTCCAGCTCAGCCGTCGCGTCCGCCACTGAGCAGGGTGGGAATCACAGAGACAGAGGAAGGGACGAAAAAGAAGATTGAAGAGTGACCAGACGGCAACACGAAAAGGCTCCCAGTCCGTTTCAGCGTTCCCATCAGGTGAGATGTACATATGTACATGGACTGAGTTCTCCATCCCAACGCGTTGGTCGTACTTGCCAGGAACTGAGTGACCAGTTGAGTCCTGATGTCCTGATGACGGTGGGTGCCAAGTGGCCAGGCAGCAGGTGTAGGTTCCACTGAGACCAGGGGTGGTGTGGGTCCCAGCCATCTCTGGCCCCGCCCCCTCGGCCACTACTACCCACCCGCACGGCTAGACGGAAGGCGCACACCACGACTTGACGGGTGTCCACTGTGGACTGTCGTCACTTGTCGTGCCTGCATGGGTGGCAGGTGGTTGCCAAGCAGCAGACTGGCCAGACTCCGACTCCAACGAGTCACCGCATTGTGGTTCCTGAATTGTATGTACACCCACTGTACTTGGCAGGTGCATGTCCAAGCTCAGTGCTGACACTGCGCCTGAGCCTGGTCGCTCTCCTTGGCGCCTTCCCTGGCTGTGCTGCTGATTTCCAACAACGCGAACTCAACTTTTCAATGATCCATCAAAATTTATCCTTTTCTTTGCTTCGAGCAGAACGAGCTGCTATCGCGCAATCCATGTTTTTGCAATCCTCATCCTGCGAGTTCCGCGTGCTACACATTGAGAACACGCCACAAAAAAAAAAAAGAAGAAGAAAAACAAGAAGAAAAAGAAAAAATCAAAAAAAAAGAAGAAGAAAAAAACTAACAGAGCTGCCCACCCCGAGGCCTGAGCACACCTGCATGAGGACAATCATAGCACAAACACCAACCGCATTCTCGGCACAACATTAAATCAGCATATGGCTCGGTCCAACGGCCATGATACGTGTCATGATAGATGGACATTTCTCAGTATTCACAACATTCGTTGCCAATACACTGGCCATTCTTGGTATAATCGAGGAGTCTTGTGACACGAAATGAGATCTTTGTTTTGGAAGCACGGTTACAAAATTACCTACAAAATTCGATAGGGAAGATACGACAGTTCATGTGCCACCTCCCTCCTACTCAGCTGATCGAATGTCCATGTAATGCAATACATGCATACGTACGTACGCCGTGCTGCGTCATTCTGCCGCTGTGGCGCCCCATGATGATATTCCAGGTCTTTTCGATTCTCAATCTATCTGTGGTTTTTTCTAGCTTCTATTTATGAGACATGAACAGCGCGACACCCCTAGGCTATAGAGCAGCTAGATTTTCTTTTCTTTTTCTTTTTTTGCACACAGGGAGAGGTGGCGATGGAGAAAAGGAAAAAAAGGAGCTTACACTTGGAGCTTCACGTTCATTCCTCTGATGTTTCAGGATCCTCCTCCGCGGGTAGGGCTCTTGCGTCAGAGTTGTCTCTTTTATACTCGGCCACGCCAGCAAATGTGGTGGCGGAGCGACGGATACTGATCCAATATTGATCGGAAATTCCTTTCTCACAAGACAGAGCGTGAGAAGGTTCAATTGTCGCCCGGGGCTCGTCGATGGAAGTGGCATTTTCAACGCGGTCCGCCGCCACGCCACGTGGGAGGTGTCACATATTGAACCAGAAAAGGGCGTGCCCTAGGGCTCAAATGTGGTTCCATGAATACTAATACTGCTCAGTGCAAGCGCGAATTGAGACGACAATCGCCGCGGGCAGGCTCGTTCCAAAATGCTTTGATAGTCGCCCATGGGATCTATGCAGTTCCATGTTGGGCATAATCCTAGGATGTTGACCACGGAAGCAACGCAAGAGTTGCTGGGACATGTACATACAGTGGGACGCGAAATCTATCTGACCAAAGGGAGGTATCACAACTGAATTTAGCCGGCTATCCCAGTATCTTATAAAAAACAGTTTATAAAATAGAATAAAAAAAATAAAAAAAAGCTTATAAAAAAAAAGCTAATAAATAAAAGGAGAAAAAAGGCTAAAATATAAGGCGTATTACTTAATTATTTTTTATATTTATTTAAACATTTTATTCCTAATCGGCTAAACTCGTGATACCTTCCTTTGGTCAGATAGATTTCGCGTCCCACTGTATGTACCAGGCTCGTAACTGCTTAATGTAGCCTTACCGAAGGGGCGGGCGTTGTCAGCCCGCGACCGTTCAGCTCTGTCGTGACTCGTGAATGTTTCGTGTGTCGTGACACGGAGCGAATGCTGCTGATTTGTGAAGAGAAATTTAAGGAGGACAGGTAGGAGTCGAGCCCAGGAGTGGAATGAGCAAACCACATACTCTTCGTGTAGAAGACGAGTACTGAGTACTGCCATTGAGAGCTCTGGATGTTACGTGACAATCGCCGGATGCCGTGAGCCTCTAAGTTGCGCCCGACCAGCTTTGGCCAGGTCTATAAGCAGTTCATGCGCACAAAAGTCTTGCGGGGGGGTCAAATATAGCGCCGTACGGGTTTTTTTTTTTTTTTTTTTTTTTAATGTGCCGTCGACAACCATTGAAAATCTTACAGACTTGAGAACAGTGGTTTCATTGGCTACAGACCGGCTTTGAGAAGGCGAGCGCTCACTTGGCTTGCTTTGATGTACGCCAAGTCCCTCGACGAATCCTACCATAGCAAAATGATACACGGATGCATCGTGCACCATCTGTTGTTTTTGTTTGGAGGCCTAAGAATACACCCAGCTTGTGTGTGATGGGCTTTCTATAAAAAAAAAATTGCAAGCGGACAAATCTGTGAGTCTCATGTCCTCCAACAAGAACAATACAAGTCTCACGACACAGTCTTCAGGTAGCAGAAATGGCAAATCCTTGAACCCGTTGGTGGGCCATGACAGGAATTATGCCGGGGCACAGTATAGCCCTCTGTTTGATCTCCTCCACGCAGTTCGTAATCGTTGGACACTCCGTGATCAGCATTCGTATGTGCTCGTTCTTGCACACGACAGTCCTTCCTGCCACGGGGCCGGACACGGTGTCTAACACCATTGTGGACTCCTTGGACGTCCTATTAGGTAGTGATAATACGCCCTAACTCGGGTTTAGGCGGCTGTCAGCCTCCCTTAGGACAGTTACTGTGTTGGTCCAGTCCTTGAGCTCCATCACGGTCGTATCCGACGTGTCGCTGGACGATACGTTCTGGAGGTAGCTGCCTTGCCTCCGCGAAATTCAACAGATTAAGGGAAGAGAGGGATATCGCTGATAGCAGCAACAGATCATTCAACTTGGGGACCTACAGGTTCAGGAGAAGAGCAGGCTTCTATGTCGGCGCTTCCGTTCGATACCGATGGACAGCCTCGCGCAGAGCCGCCATCAGCCTCTCGCGGGTCAGGGCGGCTTCACGGACTTCGCATCGCATACACCTTCCCACTGCATGCAACATACCTACTTAACTAACCCTTGAGAAGACCAATAGGTTCTCTGGTCCTCTACGTCGATGCTAAGGGCTGGCACTCTCTCCTCTTGTCTTTTGGCCCTGTAAGGGTCCAGCAAGCCGCAAGACAAGGCAAAACCGCGGAGCCTGCACACCACGGCTTGCGATATCATGTTGCGCGGGATTCGAACCCGTCGGTTGGCGAGCGGCGTATGAAGTCCCAGCTGTCGTGGACCGCGAGGTCACGGGGGTGTGCGCATCCCCGTGGATGCTGCGGCTGTTTCTGTCTATAACAACTTGGACCAGAATGGAACGCTACACGTTGGACGCGGACATGTGTGGTCGCGACTCGCGAGGCGGGCGGGTGGGGTGGTGTATTTGACGATTCTTTTCATTTCAACCTCACGATGGTTAGTTTTTTTTTTTTTTTTTTTTTTTTTTTTTTTTTTTACTTCGTTGATTTAGGGGAGAGGGCATCTGCTGGTGTGAAATGAGGATACTTTATGACTGTTGTGTCTACCAGGCTTCACACGGGATGGCCTCATTTCATTCACTTGCAGATACAAATCACAATGCACAAATTTATACAAAAAAAGAACAGAAAAGAATTATAAAAAGTGTTGTCAAATTTGATGGAATTTTGCCAAAATCAAACTCCTCGCTCGCACATCCAAAGTGACCGATGCCTTCATGCCCAAGACCATAAAAGAAAAGACAAAAGAAAATAATTGCACAAAAGAAAAAAAAAAAATAGCTCATGAACAAGCTTGATGGGCGCTCAGTGGAGAGGCGTTCGAAATGCAATGCCCCAAAACACTCTTGTTGTTGTTGTTGTTGTTGTTGTTGTTGTTTTTTGACCCCCAAAAAAGATGAAATTCCAAGAAAAACCAACGCTAAATGCCATGCATCTCATTGAACTCATTGAATCATTCAACTCATAGTGAAACAAATGAAACGTGAAGCGGCCCTTTCTTACTGGCCATCCTCACGATAAGGATTGAAGTGGGGAATCTACGGCAGCACATATCAGCACGACAAGAAAAAAAAAAACAGGACATGTCGCGAGGGAAACGAAGAAAGAAAAAAAAAAAAAAAAAAAAAAAAAAAAAAAAAACTACACCTTGTGCTTGATAGCCTTGGCCAGGTACTTTGCAAAGTGGGCATCAGAGATCTTGGGCTCACAGCCCGTCCCGACAAAAGCTCGCACCATGCGATCACGAATCTCAGTGGACGGAAACGCATCCCATTCCACGAGCGCACCACGCACCCAGCGGTGCTTGTCATTCTCGAGATTCTCATCATCGAGGGTGGCAAAACGAAATGAGTGTGTTCCAGCCCCATTTTTGTGGTAGACAACTTTGGGGTGGGCGGCTATTTAGAGTTAGTGACTTGCTGAGGAAAGAGGGAGAAGAAAAGCAAAAAAAAAAAAAAAAAAAAAAAAAAAAAATAACAAGAGGAGGACGAGGAAGAGGAAAGGAAAAATACCTTGGAAACGAGTCCGCAGCGGGTGATGCTCTGAGGGCCGGTGCGTGATGTAGCCATCATGCGCAGACACAGCCACGAGCCTGGGGAACCCTTCCCCTTGTTTGACCACAACGACGATATTCTCCCACTCGTGACGATGGCCCGAAGCCACGCCACCGACGTGTTCCAGCCCGACGTCTTTTTCAAAGTAGTGTTCGTACCTGTGTGGATTGTTAGTTGGAGAAAAAAAGAAGAAGAAGAAGAAGAAGAAAATCAGACTTACATGTATGCACACCAGCCGTTGTTGCACCTGGAACGCACATATACATTCTGATTGTCCAGGTGCTTGGGGTCACGGCAACCCCCCGAAATGTTGGTTGTGTAGGCGGCCCTGAGCCCCGAGGCGACATTGCCTTGGGCATCAATGGCCGGCACGTTGTAGCAGCTGTCCCCATCATAGTCCAACACGGGCTGATAATGCATCGCATCGGAGGACGAACTCGGAAAGAGTGCTTTGGGGACGAAGCGCTTCGCAGCGTCAGATTTGGCAGCCATCTCGGCCATCTCAGCAATCTCAGCGGAGGTCATGGCAGACTCTACGCTTGCCGTGATGTTCATGCGAGGTCTCACGACAAAAGACTGTCGAGAGGGAGGAAGACGGGCCGTGTTGGCGTTGAGAGGCAGAGCCATGACTGACCCGATAAGGGGCATGGATGCGAGAATGGCCACTGGGGTCTTCATGGTGGTACTGCTGGATTGATTATTAGGAAGGGATTACTGAGATAACAGGGGGTGAAACAAAAGAGATGGAAGTGATGGAGGAGGAGGTGAAGTGCAAGTTGATGTAGAAGAGATGGAGGTGATGGAGGTGACAAAGGAAGAGAAGAAAGAATGAGAGGAAGAAGAAAGAAAAGGAAAAGGAAAAAAAAAGCCCACTTACAAAAAGTCTGTTTTTCTCAGAGACAGAAGTGGTGTTTATTGAAAATGACAAAAGTCAAAGAGATGGCAGCAAGAGATGCAGCCAAAGCAGTAAATAATGAATGGTTGTAAATGGTTTGGTGGTTGTAAGTGGTTTTTGAGAGAGAGAGAGAGAGAGACAGAGAAAGCAACAAGAGTCAAAGAAGTGGTAGCAGACAAAGGCAATACCAATGCTAAGCCGCAAGCAGCAAGCAGCAACAGTAGTGATGATGAGTGGTTGTATGTGGTACAGAGTGACAAAAGTAAAGAAGACAAAATGGTAGCAAGCAGTAATGGCAAGCAAGTATGCAGCAGAAAGCAGCAGTGATAGTAGTCTGTGAGTTGTTGTTCTGTGAAAGAGATGGAGATGGAGATGGAGATGGAGAAAAGGGGAGGAAAAAAGGAGAAGAAAAAAAATTGAGAAGGAGGGCGAGAGGTGGTCTATTTATACTATTTGGTTTATCCTGAGGACACATGCCCTTCAGATTACTCATTATGTTTAAAATAAATTTCCGAGTGCGAGAGCGAGACAGGGGAAGAAAAAAAAGACAAAGTACGAAGATTTAGCTTCGTGGTGCGAGAATTAAAGTTGCTGTCTACACGAGGCTATACGGATGGGGTAGATGTGGGAAAATCTAAAAACTACACACCCCGCCTGTGTCCCAAATCATTTTTCATTTTTTTTTTTTTTTAAAAAAAAAGAGGAGAAAGGCATAGTGTCGAAATCGATTTTTAGGCTCACCATCTAGGCTCAACGAGGCGTAAAGAAGACTAGGGTACGCGAACTCCGTAGACTGGTCACTGTGTCTACCTTGCAAATCACCAAGGGCTTCACTCTTTGTCTATCCTGCATATAATGAAAAAAGGGGGGAGATAAAAGAGGGATTTGTTGAAGGGTATCTGGGCCTTACGTCCAAACAAGTCATAAGGAAAATATACGCACCCAAAAGTCTGTCCTCCAGACTCGTCAGCCTTCCAACTCCCCAAAAGGAGCGAGCACAGGGGAAGAAGAGGGTGAAAAATGGGAAAGAAATATTTGAAATTTTTTAAACATACGGAAGCACATCTCTGACGAGGACACGAGAGATGCAAGCGAAGCATATTGCCAAGGTTACCACAAAGTCGGGAATATGGTAGTATGGATCTTTGGCGTTGGAGGGGGATCAAAAAAAAAATCAAACATGCGAGGTAGCTCATCTGTGTCCAAATTGACAAAAGGGGTGCACGAGACACAGGACTTGGGCTTGCTGGGTTGGGACAAAGGTTATAGAATGTGATGCGAGAGGTCCCTGACATGTGCTTGCTGGATTGGAGAAAAAGTTTACAGAACGTGATGGAAGAGTACGATAAAAACTTTCTCTTCCTATGGTATATGACATCAGGACTCTTAAGATTACCTTTTTTACCAGACGAGGCAGGAACGAAATAATCTTTGGTTGCAGTGGTGACTACCCAAGTATATAACTTAAAGACGACCTGTACTGAAGCTGTGGCGTAAGTATGTACATTCTTGACAAAACCTAGCGTGTCTGGACTGTCCAAGGCAAAACCAAGATCAAAAACGTTTGGATGAAAATTAAAGTTGTATTAGTCTTGCTGGTGATACCCCTGCGTAGCGTGGTGTCCTGGAAGGAAAAGCTGAGCACAAAACTTTTGGAAAGAGTCATGCTGTCTGCCCCATTTATCCGTGGAGAGCTACTGAAGAGAGATTGCCAAGCTGTTCTAGTGTAGAATTACGAGAAGTCAAAAATTGTGCGCACCCAGTTGAAGAACATGCACGCAAGTTCAAGGGAAAAACTCTCCTATTCTTTTATTCGTTCTTCATCTCTTACTCCTTTTCTTTGTTCCCTTATTCGAAAAAGTAAAAAGGAAACAAAACAACGCGCCATAGGATACAAACTCCATAGCCTCGTAAGGCCTTGCCAAGATACTCATCTCGGCGGCAGAACCCTACCACCAGCGCATCGTCACCCAAAGATGGTCTTAGGTCGTTCCTGAAGCTGACCATCCACAAAAATGTCGACCTTTTCGTTGTAGAAGCACAGTAAGCCTGCTATGGCTGCACACTCATGGGTAGGGTGTCTGTAGTGCCACACAAGGTTCTTGTGCTCTTGCCCATCCACGAGTACATGATGGTATTCAGCATCGCCTTTGTAGGGACAACTCGTCACATGTTCGCTTTTTCGCAACACGGTGGGGTCCACGGCGCCTGGAGATATATAATACCGTACGGGAAGACCCGTCTCGTGCAGGTGTATAGAAGATACAGCCTTGGCAAGGGCCTTGCCTTGGAGTTTGATCTCCACTAAACGCGATGATGGGAGTGTGTCCACCCGCTTAAAAGGGTCCTTTGGGTGGACATAGACTGGTACGTCTTCCTCAAGCCATTGGTCTACAAATTTTGGTTCGAAAAGCAAGAGGGAAAAAAAAAAATAATTAGCCCACAGTAACGATTTCGTCAAGAAACCACAAGTCGCATGGCCATGATTCATACCCACAGATCCAAATTCGAGTCGCACAAGCCCTGAAAGGGCACCGAGACTCCTATCATCGGTAAAACGAAGCACGCGATTCGTCTTGCACTCTTTGACTCCATTCCGAGCATGGAAAGTTACTTCTACCAGAGCAGCTCGTGCGACTCCATCGCTCCTGATGAGTTGGGTGTCTCTGTAGAAGCAGTGCTTGAGCTCGCTCAATGGGAAGTAAAATTGTGGGTAGGCGTCATGCTCCCAGACATGAACTGCTTTAAGCGTGTCCACGATAGTTGTGTTGTTGTGAATGACCCGGACCCGTCGCGATGCCGGATACGCTTTGCGTGGGCCATTTGTAAGTATATAGCTAGCCAGGTCGGCCAGACTATGCGAGGTGTGAGCGCAGAGATACGAAGATCAAGCAAATGACAAAATTGTCAAAAAGAGACCGTAGCAGCGTATGTGGCCGAGGGCATACTTACTCGGTTCCAAAGGCACCTGGTCGTGACATGTTTCGTTTGTTTATTATCTCCCTTGCATTCAAAGTTAAGTTTTTGAGAATGCGTTTGTGTAGAGAGGCGGGGAGTTTCTCAAGAAAACAAGAGAACGAGCCATGGGAAGAGCAGGCTTTAAGAAAAAAAAAAGTTGGGATGGTTCAAATTTGACGTTGGATGACATATCTGGGGCATGTGCGAAACGATCAAGCGCACACACACAACATACCCCTACTCCTCCTGCATCCAGCTACCTACCTAGGTATGTAGGCAATATGTACCAAGTTGTGCAAGTCAGCATTACCCCGCAGCAGTCTGGTCATCTTGTGTTCGCATGCGCACCGATTCTTCATGACGCAACTGCTCGGTGCGTTTGATGCGGACCCATGAGGCACGGGGGCCCCTGGGAGAGCTGCAAGGTGCGAGTGCGAGCTGGAAACTGCGAGCTGCGAGCTGCGAGGCAGTATCCGACAAATGATGCAGCAACGTCATCGAGCGATATCTACTTGAACTCGGTATGCTGTGCGTCGTTTGACCCAAGTGTTTCGACCGGTTCTGAACCTGGCAAGCCATCGTACCGCAAGGCAACCATGTATGATGTGTCCGCCAAGTTGTGCTTGGTCGACCAGGACGCCTGTGCAGACGCGGAGCTTCCTTGTAGTGGAAGGGGAAATGTATTTGAGTGGCGGCTGCGAGGGGCTGCGAGGGGCTGCGATGAGAGAAGGGAGAGGATGACTTTGTTGTTCGGGATGGGTGGTCTTTTTTTTTTTTTTTTTTTTTTTTTTTTTTGTTTCCCCTCGAGGGGTCGCCGTGTTTCATTGTCCTGAATATCGAAATAAACGTGGAAGGTGGGTCACGACTCACAGACCTACCTGCTGTATGTGCTGCGAGGTAAGAAGGCAAGAGGTACAGTACGTACGTGGTCTGCTCCTGCTTCAGAAATTCTCCATGTTATGTTTCCCGACTTGAATGGTCTTGCCAGAGTCAAAAACATTGAGTACTCGGCACGGATGATGCAGCTGTATTCTTGTCAACATGGAAGCCGTTCGTCCTCTTTTGCATCTTGCGCAGAAGCATAGTAATGCTACAAAGTCGAACCCCCCCCCCTCGCCCCGTCCGCGCTCCATTCACACCGCCAACGGTACCGAAAGCACGTTGTGTCAATACCCGAAGGATACACCGCTGGCTCAAACAAGATGACGGATCACACGCTTGCCAGATGCAGTGGGTTGAATTAGTCCACGTCGCTGCGTTATGCAAGACCGTTGATCGTCGGATTCCCAGTGTATCACATTCCACTCATGAGGCTTGACATACGACTCGCGCTGTGTACTCTATGCGGCCAGCTAAGCACGGTCGAAACGTTGTTCAGGGATCAAGACATGAATTGCAAATTATGACGTTTGGCCCACATGAACGAAGCCCGGATCACTTGGTGCGAACTCTCTCCATCCTGCTCCTTTTGCTGTTCAAGAGGCCAAAGGCCGTTGTCTCACGCAACGGGAGCTGGCGCATCACATTGTCGGCTGACGGAGAATAATCGATTTCGAAACAGTCCACGCGGTGGCGGTGTTCGGCCTGTTGCGCGATTTGAACGTCTGGGCATTTCACGAGTATAGCTTCGCACGATGCTGTCAGCCATTTGATGATTGGACGCCAAAAATATTTTACGTGTGGAAGAGGTATCCACGTTTTCCCCCGTCGAGCTCTGGCACATCAGCCAAAAATAGAAAGGTGGGCGGACATTGCTTTTTGAGCAGAAGCCTTCTACCCAAGTGATGTGAACTGGCTAGTTACATACTACAGCAGACGAGTGCGCGCGCATCAGGTCTATTCACGGTCGAGAAATTTGCCATTGTATAAGAGAGACAATACGCGATAAACTACACGACGTCATTAGGGCAAAAAAAGAAAAAGAAGAAAATCAAAAACAAAACCCGGTACGTGCGAGATAATACACCGACTTGCGGTCGATCGATGAGCGGGCGCCAAATATATATCCTTTGACTTCTGGCAGCCAGCTGAACCATTCAAGAGTGCGGTGGATTAGAGGGGCTGCCTCATGAGCACGGCCACGAAGTCCTTCCCGGATAGCACACATTACGAATCCTGATATCGTCGGTTCAAGTTCCATTGGACAGAGTTTCACCGAGAAGCTGACATTCTACTAGGCAACCAACAGGTCAAGCTTGATTCTTGATCTTTGGGTATTGACTACCAGGCTGCCACAAAAGCTACGTTTCTCCAAATCACATATGTATATATGTCCTAATGGGAGATCAAGGCAAAAAGTACGAGGCACAGGCGCGAATTGTCCTTGGATCATAGTTCTATGAGGCAGATGTCGATGGCGCCGTTCAACCATATCAGCCACCTTGCCGATCGTGAATCCGGTCATAAAGGGCGATGGAGGATGGCACACACAACTGACAAAAACACGCTGTTCGTTCCTGTTCCTTGAGGCTGAACTGATGTCGTATGAAAAGGTGGGTGGTCGGCTTAGTCTACGCAGAATGGCGTGCATGGCTACTTCTGTTGCCGAGTGAAAGTCAAAAAGTCTCATCGGCTTCATCCGAGACCGACCAGACGGCTCCTTGAACGATTCGGCCGGGTGTCTGTCTGAGTCTTCCTGATTTCACATACCGCAACCCCACCAGTTTGCTTGCTTAGGGGGCGCGTGGCTACCTATTGGCGCATTGGGCATCTGGTCACGAGAGCGCAGTACATGGTTCGTGACTTGCGGGAAAGTCCTTCTGGGATTGCTTGTTACTCCCTAGGATTTTTTTTTTTTTTTTTTTTTTTTTTTTTGCAATCCACCGCGTAAATTATCGCGCAAGGAACCCGGCAGATTAGCCGGGAGCCCTGTTCAGCGCGAAAAAGATGAGGGCGCCGCATGCGGATACCTCCACCTCTCTATTAATAGTGTGCTGGTAGAAGTACCTCTGGATCACTCCTCATGGGACATGGCAAGCAAATCGTCGAAGCCGGCCCGTGCCTCGTACCAAGTGATTGGCGCGTTCTCCATCTGGATCTGAAGCCATGGTATACACACCCCGGCTTGGTTTGTTGAGGGATATTGTTGCAACTTGCAAGGCCCAGCCACAAGATCAATGTGCTTGCGGGTCGGAGACCAAATACCTCCTTGGTCCTTTTCAACTTGCAGCTGCGGGCCTATTCGACTTTGCCCCTCTCGAGGCCAAGGCGCGGATTCGTGATCAGTCGCTCAGCTGGCCCGGTTCACCCCAGCTTCTTCCTTTTCTTTCTTTTCTTCCCTTTCCCCCAATGCCGCCATGATGGGAATGGCAGTGGGTCGCAGGGAATTCCGAAACCTTTTTACACGGAAAGTACGTGGCAAATAATCGGGGATTGCGTGAACCTACCATGATTGCTTCATGGTCTTGCAAGGGATATTGAAAATGATTCCAGCCGCGAGCCTGCGTACAGTACCACCGTCAAATAATTGTACGGATCGGGTTTACCGGCCTGATGCAGCTTGCTGAGCATCGTTTTCGAATATAATCAGGGGCCAGGGTAAATACATACATATATAGAAATATTATTTAGTTTACTGGAAGGAATAGGTGTTAAGGAATCTAATCCCCTACCCTTTCCATAGGGGTATAGTCTGTAAATGGCGACCATGGTGCAGCTTCTATCGCAATGGTCTGGCGCCGGTACTTGACAATATATGTCTCATTATTATTATTTTCTCCTTAAAAAAAAAACGGGCATGACAACAATTTTATAAAGTTCAAGGCGGATCTTGTGCAATATTGGCTGACACATATATTAAGTTTCCTTTTCCCGTCTCCGTCACGTCACAAACTTGTGCGTGGTTTTCACTTTTTCAGCTTCTACCCGTTTCGTGATGTCACTCGTCTCGGCATGTAGACAAATGCACAATATTCGAAACGGTCGGGAAGGAGATTCTATGGCCATCGCGGCCCACGGGTGGCTATTAAGCGAGTTTCACACCAAGGATGTTTTTGTTTTTGTTTTTTGTTTTTTTCCTTTCTTCAAGTAAAGTAAACAAGGGAGAAGGCAGTTTGGCCCGGCAAAACTGTTGTGTCAAGCGGGCGATCATGTAGGAATGCCTTGGAGTCTTGATCTCTATTTAAAAGGGGCGGACGGAAGCACCTCTCCCCCACCCCCAAAAAGCTCGGTTCTATCATCGGCCATCGTTGCACTCATTCTACACCAAACTACATCTCTACAACCATGCGGTACCTTACAGTCCTCCTGGCTGCCGCGGCTGCTTCTGTCTCCGCCGCCGCGACTCCTGCATTGGATAAGAGGCTTAACCTCCAGATATGGTGCGCCGGGACGGTCGACGTGTGTCACACGTGCAAAGTGGCACTCGGCCAACTCAAGGCACCTACGCATAAGGGGTACCTAAAAGCCTAAGGTATCCTTACTTACTATATATATATATAAGATCTCTATAGCCCTTAGAATCTCTAAAAGGAACCTAAACCTTTAAATCCTTTAAAGCTTTTAAAAAAGCTAAAGTTAATTATTATTTAAATAAAATTATTTATATTTTAAGCCTTTTTTATTATAGCCTTTATTATAAATAATTAACTTTTTTTTTTATAAAATCAAAAAATACTTACTTTTATTACTTTACTTTATATTAATAAAACTTTAGAAATATTTTTTAACCTTTTTAAGGAATTATTTATAACTTTTTTTTTAATAATATTAAAAATTAATAAATAAAGTTTTATTAAAGTTTTTATAAAAAACTATATCTTTATTTTTATTTTTATTATTCTTTAAATCTAT
>AFRA01000591.1:0-22056 GCA_000223055.1 Claviceps fusiformis PRL 1980
ATATAATAATTAAAGTAAGGAATATTATAGCTTATATAATAATTCTTTATTTACTTATTAAGCTTAACTTAAAGTTAAGTAAGTTTTATTATATTTATTTAAATACTTTTTTTTATAAAGTATAACTTTTATTTAAAATGAATAAAGAAATTTATAAACTATTTATTTAAATATTATTTAAGCTAGTTAAGCTTTATAATTATATATTTTTTTTTAATAAGAGTTTATAAATATAATATTAAAGTATTTAAAGAAATAGCTTAGTATATATTAATAATTATTACTTAACTTAAAAAATAAAGCTATTTATATTTAAATTTTAAATAATAAGTTTTAATAAATAAGAAATTATTTATTATAGTTAGTATTAATAAAGTTTAAATTAGCCTTTAGCTTATATATTATAAAGCTTTACTAAGCTTAAAATAAAGCTTTATTTTTATTATAAAGGTTTTTTATTAAAAGTAGCTTATACTTAGGTTATATTTAGTTAGTTTATATTAAGGTATTTATATAAAATATTTAGTTTATTTTAGTTATATAATAATATAGTTTTTTAAGCTAAGCTATTATTAAAGTAATAGTTTTATAAAGGTAGTATAAATTCTATATGTTATTTAATTAAGCTATTTATTTATAATATTAAGGATTTATTATACTATTTTTATAAAAATAAATATTATAAGTAGTATTATAATAAATAATAATTATTATAAACTAGCCTAAATAATAACTATAATTTAATATTAATAAAGTTATTATTATTTATAAAAGGGAAGGAAAAGCTACTATCCCTTTTTACTATATATTTAGTTTATATATAATATATACTTATAAGGTTTACCCTTTAGGTAAGGTAGGTTACCTCTTATGCTCCTTATATGCTCCTTATATGCTCCTCTCCTATTCCGGTAAGGATCCAAGCCTCTAGCTTAAATCTATTACAATAAACCTTATTAATATTATTCTATAAAGCTCTTTAATAGAGTATATTTTATAATTTAATTTAGTAGTTAGGTTATAAATTTATATATTTAGCCTTCTAAAAGAGTGTAAGATAGTATATTACTATCTCTACTTTTATAATTATATTTTTTAGTAAGAATTATACCTTAAGGTGCTTAATAATCCTTTTTAAAGGGATTTCTCCCTTTTTAAGGTTACCTTATAGAGAATTTAATACTATTAAGTATATATTTAGCTTAATAAAGCTTATTATTTATAAATAAAAAGCTTAATTCTTTCTTTTTTACTCTTTATATTTATAAAAAGTAACCTCCCCTTTATATTTAAAGTACTAAAAAGTATTATTTATTATAAATTTATAAGTATCTATAGAATACTTTATAATAAATTAAATATATTCTTTATTAGTAATAGCTCTTAGCTTTTTACAAAGGTTTAATTTTTTTTAAAAAAAAATATAGGGTTTATTTTATTCTAAATTAATAACCTTTAAGCTATTTCTTTAAGAGCTTTAATTTAGTTATTCTAATACTTTATAAATATAAGCCTCTTTATTAATATTAAAATCTATAAGTTTATAATAAAAGTTATCTTTACTATTAAAAAAAGAATAAAAAGAGATTTAAATATATATATTTAATAATATAGGTATATAGCGTTAGTTATAGGGAGTCTCTTTAACTTCCTCCTAGGCTTATAACTAATGCATAGAGTGCGCTAAAAAATTAGTTTTTTTATCTCCTATTCTAAGTCTCTAATAATTTATATACAAAAGAAAATAAGTAATAAATAGTGCGTATAGCCGCAGCCCTCGCGTAGCGCGGGCTTACTATAATCCGCGCATTGTCTAGGCTCCACCTATGCGTTCCGGGCAACACCCAGGGTCAAAAATTTGCCAGTTAAAACATGAATCACAGCCATCTTGCCTATACATAACAAAATCGAGCATGTAATGAAAAACACGCGACATGCACAGTGATTAGCCTGGCTCGAACATGTATCATTTCTATCCTATTGTCATCTAGTCCTTCTTCTTGTCGCTCTGACTCTTGTTCCACTGTCTCGCCAAATTGATCAACGTCAGCCCAGCTGCCACGCTGCTTCCATCTTCCACCTGCTTCGTCCAGAAGCTGTCGGAACCCAGAATAAGTACCGATTTGCGACGTTCTCTTTCCGCGCGCGACAGATTGAGACCAGCTTGCTTGTTATGCTCAATCTCCTCCAAATGGTGCAGCCGACGGGCATATCTCTCATTGCGCTGTTTCCGAATCTGTTCAGACCCGTAGCGATCAAATATCCACCGGGTTAATGATCGCAGCACTAAAAGTGCATGTTCGCCGACAAATATGGTGATTGGGAGAGTCGTCCAGGTGCCACCTCCGACACTATTTGTTCCAAAGAAGTGGACGATGGCAGCCGTGATGATGCTGCCGAGCAGGGTCAGTGTTTCAAGCGCCGTGACCCACGGTCCAATGCCGTCGGATCGTGTCGGCGTGGGACGCTGGTGCTCGATGCAAATCCTGGCAAAGTCCGAGCGGAGTTCGATCCAGTTATTGACCAGAAACCCCATGGATACCAGTGGCCAAACGGGTGAGAATAATGCAAGATAGCCAAACTGAAGCACAATCTCTGCGATGTCATCCTGCACGTTGTATTTTGATCGCATCGATTGGTTCCGAACTCGTTTCAGAAAATCCGCCTCCTCGGGGTCGTCCTTTGTTAGCGTGACAAGCATGGTATCTTTTGTATACGCTCGGCGAAAGTCGCGATACCAGTCATTCAGTTTGTACTTGATCAAGGGAAGAATGTTCTCTTCGAAGAAATCCGAAAGTTGTCCTGTTACCGTAAGAGCAATAACCTGAGTGCGAAGTCGGTCCGAATCTGGTCGAAATGGCCGAAAAACGAGGCTGCTTGTGAAAGCGGGAAAGAATTGTTCCAGGAGCTGCCTCACATGGGGGATAATTTCATCTCCAAAGGGCACGTAAACAAAGGCGGTCAACAGGATAGGAAGGTAATTGGTGATGATGCTGAGTACGAAGAGTTTCAATGTCAAAGACATTTCATGATCGTCCGCGGTACGGTGGTTTTCGTATTCTGTCAAGGCAATAGCGATGTCTTCCAGAGCGGAGGAAATACGGGGAATGGCAACGGCGAGCAGTACGGTCGGCACATATTCCTAGTAATTGGTCAGCGTTGTTGGTAGTTTTTTTTTTTTTTTTCTTCATCTTTGGTCAATTTCTTCCTCTGACTCGGGGGTTTCCTGTGATCCCCATTCCATGAGAGACGTCCATGGATAGAGGTACATACTTACCAAGATGAATTGGTGTGGACCGTCATACGTCTCACAAATCAATACTTCGACAACAAAAAATGAGCAAATGATCAGACCCAATGCAATGGTGGATAGCAAAATAAATGGAATCTGAAAAAGCTGGCGCAAAATATGCTTCCATTTGGGAAAGTAGTGCTTTATGCGGCCGTGTTCATCGACAATGATCTTGTCGTACTTGAAGCTCGGCCTATTCACCTCCACCTTGTTGACACCTCGGACTTTCCAGCGAATACTGAGGTCCACCTCTTGGATCTTCCAGTATTCCACAAAGACGGTGCACCAGACGCTGGTCAAAATGGCGTAGGACAGCGAGTACTTGGAAAGGAATTGCCAAGCAATGAGACCCGTGATGGCGGGGAAGATCATAAACATGAGGTATGTCTGAAGGAACGCAAAATAAAAGGCCACTTTTGGGCCATGTAGGTCGCAAATCTTGTCATAGTCATCGACAGTCAGGATAATGCGTCTGCTCAAATGTCGTAAGAGAGACTGGTTGACGGCTTCGTTGTGCAGAGGAAACATGGACTTGACATGTTTCCAGTCCCCGACCTCGGGAGTGATGCCAGCACCACCAAGCTCTTTCGGCCAGTGGATCAGATGATACAAGGCAAGTACATCTTCAGCTTCGCAGAAAGCCTTGACGACTGTGTCCTTGTCACCCCCGGGGTGTGACTGGGTAATGGCGTACAACCAATCTTTGACCCTGCACAATAAGGTGTCAATATGGGCGTGTGGTGTATGTGGTGTATGTGGTGTTGGTGGTGTTCAGGGTGTTCAGGCAGAGAATGACTATACGCTGCTTGGGGACTAGTCACCTTTGCTTGTATACGGCATTGCCTAATAGTTGCTCGGATGCCTTGACAAAAACCAGGATGGTCTGGTCATAGCCTGGACGGACTTCAGCGTGCAGTCCTGCTGCCTCGAGACAATCCAGCAGGCGACTGAACTCCTTGGATGCTACATCGTAATCTTGGTCTAGTCAGCAAGCGGGAATGCCATGTTTGTCGATGCTGAGACGAGATTATTTGCATGCATACTGTATGTACATACCTACGCCAGCAAAGTCATATACCACGACGTATTTGTCATTGTATGTCGTCTGCTGCCGGTCGGGCAACGGCGGCCCATGTGCTTGGGTTTGCCGAGTCTGCTGGGTCTGCTGGGTCTGCTCAACAGGCGGCGACGCTCCGCTGACAGAAGATGGCGGAGCGAGATGATGCTCAATGGGCAAAACGAAGGACGGGCTGCGACGATGAGGAATGGCGTCCCGAGCCATCATGGTCGCAGACTGGAACCGACAGGAAGGAGCCGCCGGGGCCTGGCCTTTTTCTTGGCTTGGCTCCTTCCGCGCGCTGCCGAGACGCAAAGGGCTGGACTGGAGAATTTGGATGGCTGATGAACTTTCTTTCTCCTTCCTCAACGAGACAGCATGGGAGTCAGGGACGGCATACTCTTCTGCGGCGGGCGATGTGAGGAGGAATCCAGCGACGAGGCTGAATGGCAAAGTGTCTGGTTCACTGGTTTACTGTGCATCGAGGGGCAATGGAGAGCAAACGGAAAGCGAACGGAGAGCAAATGGTAAGCCATTGGAGACGAAAAAGAAGAACAAAGAGCTGCAGCAACAAAAGTTGCCAGCCAACACCCGGCACGGCAAGAACGGCACATGAATGGGAACGGACAAAGAAAAGAGACGGGGGCGGACCAAGACAACAAATCTCCGCCTGCAGCGCAGCTGCGCCACGCCTTCGGCCGTCGAGGAACTTGCATTTGGCGACCGGAAAGCTGAATGGCTGTCTCGAGATAACAATATAACAATTGCTTGGTGGGTGCCTGCAGGCGGCCTGCCTCGGAAGTAGATACCTGATACTCGACGGAGGTCTTGGTTTAAGGTATCGACGGCTAGGCAACTTTACGAGGGCAAAATAGTACTTGGACAATAATAAGCACCAATGTCGCCAGGTTTGAGCGAAACGTTCTTCGCCGGCCTGGAGCTTGGTGAACATGTTCCTGCCAGGATGTGACTACATCTTTTGCCGCCAGCAACTTTTTCGCTCGTCCCGCAAGCAAAAAAGAATGATACATTCCTGCAGTAAATGTTGGATCTTGAAACAGAAAATGAATTTGGTGTGTCAACCCGTCACACCAAGGCAGTTTTTGTCCAAGATCCATCCGTCCTCATCAGCCCCACTTGTCAGCGTGGCTGATGCCCAATGTGGCTAGACTAATGGATCGGTCCTCTGATACGGACTTTTACCGACCCAGGACCCCTGCTATCGCCGTCTCTCTAGGCCGAAAAGGAAAAAAAAAAAAAAAAAAAAAAGAAGTTGTCTGGCGGAGCGACAGATTTGGCAGAGACTGCAGTCTCGCAGCCTCGCATCACCACCCAAATCCACCACACACATCTTCCAAAACACCCCAAATTCTCTTCAACATGGGCGCTGGAAGACGCATGGGCAGGAAACAGGGTGCGCCCGAGCCCCTGTCAGAAGAACACTTTGCCAAACTCAAGCGCAAGGCCGGCTTGCCAGTCGACACGCCCTCAGGAACATCGGACAATAAGCGGAGGAGAACGATCAAGAACGCCCAACCGCCCAAGGGCAGCAAGAGCAGCAAGGTCAATGGATCTGCGGCGCAAACACCAAAGAAGGCTGCCAAGAATTCCATCAGCTCTGCTACTACTGCTTCTCAGAAAGTCGGAAACGAAAAGAACAAGACCAAATCCAAGGCCAAGGTAGTGGCCGCAAAGCAAAAAGACTTCGAGGAGGAGGAGGAGGGGGAGGGGGAGGATGACGATGATTCGGACGTGGATCTTGACGAGGACGCGTCAGACCTGGATATAGAAAAACTATCTGATCTGGAAGACGGCGGTCAGCCAGCGGTACTAGGGGACGACTTCCTAGGTTCGGATTCAGACTCATCCGTCTTCGACTCGGGCGAGGAAGATGTCGAGAGGCCCGTCTTTTCAGAAGATGAAGACGAGTCGGATGCGGAGGAGAAACTCACAGCGGCCAATATTGAAGGCCTTTCGCGAAAACTCGACCGGCAATTGGCAGATGCGGAGGCTGCCAATGCGGCGGAATTGGCCGAGAGCGCCCTGCAGACCAATATTGCTGGAGACAAGCCGCACATTGTCGACGACGACGACGACGACGAGCTGTCCGGCAAGACGAATGCTCTTCTCGCACCGGATCTGCAACTCTTGCGCACAAGAATCACCGAGAACATTCGCGTCCTGGATGACTTTGCCAACCTCGCCGAGGAGGGCCGCTCGCGGTCGGAACACACAGCGCAGCTCATCAAGGACATATGCGCCTACTATGGCTACTCGGAGTATCTGGCCGAGAAGCTCTACAACCTGTTCACGCCCCGCGAGGCGTTCGCCTTTTTCGAAGCCAACGAGTCGGCCCGTCCCGTGGTGATCCGAACCAACACGCTGCGCACGCACCGTCGCGATCTCGCCCAGGCTCTCATCAACCGCGGCGTGACCCTCGAGCCCGTCGGCAAGTGGTCCAAGGTCGGGCTGCAGGTTTTTGAGAGCAGCGTGCCCCTGGGTGCGACGCCCGAATACCTCGCGGGCCACTACATCCTCCAAGCGGCGTCCTCCTTCCTGCCCTGCATGGCGCTCGACCCCCAGGAGAACGAGCGCGTGCTCGACATGGCCGCCGCCCCCGGCGGCAAGACAACCTACATGGCGGCCATGATGAAGAACACGGGCGTCATCATCGCCAACGATCCCAGCAAGAACCGTGCAAAGGGTCTCATCGGCAACATCCACCGCCTCGGCGCCCGCAACGTCATCGTCTCCAACTACGACGCCCGCGAATTCCCCAAACCAATGGGCGGTTTCGACCGCGTCCTCCTCGACGCCCCCTGTTCCGGCACAGGCGTCATCGCCAAGGACCCCAGCGTCAAGACCAACAAGACGGAGATGGACTTCATGCAGCTGCCCCACGTCCAGAAGCAGCTGCTCCTCTCGGCCATCGACTCCGTCAACCACGCCTCCAAGTCCGGCGGCTACATCGTCTACTCCACCTGCTCCGTCACCATTGAAGAAAACGAACAGGTCGTCCAGTATGCCCTCTCGCGCCGTCCCAACGTCCGCCTCGTCGACACCGGTCTCGCCTTCGGAAAGGACGGCTTCACGAGCTTCATGGGCAAGAAGTTCGACGCGAGTCTCCGCCTGACCAGGCGCTACTACCCGCACACGTACAACGTGGATGGCTTCTACGTCGCCAAGTTCAAGAAGATTGGTCCCTCGCCCGCCAAGGGCAGCGGTGCCGGCAGCGGCGGCAGCGCATCCACCAAGCCCCGCGACGCAGACGACACCACCCTCGTCATTGACCGCACCCCCATCCCCATCTCCGCCGAAGAAGAAGAAGCATCTGCAGCAAAGACGGACGACTTTGGCGGCTGGGACGACGACGAGGACAAGGCCTACATGGAAAAGGGCCGCAAAAACGCCATGCGGAGACGCGGTCTCGATCCAAAGAGCAATGCCAGCGCCAGCGCCAGCAAGCCCAAGGCCTTGAAGCGAGAAGGGTAGAAAAAACTGTACGTTTCAAAATGGATGTGGAGCAGCAAAAAGTTTTTTAGTTTTTTTTTTTTTCTAGTTTTTTTTTTTTTTCATGGTAAAGAGGGTGGGTATCCAAGTCTACACTACACGCATGTATATACGTACGCATGGATGATCAAAAAAAGACTGTTCTTCTCTTGTGGTTCTCTTGTTATTGTCCCTTTTCCTCATCTTTATCTTTACCTTAATCTTTACCTTAATCTTTTCTGAAATTCTTCATTTTCTTTTCTTGTTTTGCTTTCTTTAGCTCCATTTTTCATCACTGATTTCATTTACTCTATCTTCTATACACCCCATCCTCCCATTTCCACCTCCCATCTCCCATCCCCCATCCCGCATTCGTGACACCCATTCATCCCCACCCAAAGCCAAGAGAATAAATACAAGAAACGAAAAGAAGAATAACATGGGACCCGTTTTCATAAAACATCATGTTCGTCATCACAGTCGTGAAAAAAGAAGAAGAAAAAAGAAAAACAAAAGACAAGGCAGAAATACGTCCCTGCCCCCCCAAAAAATGAAAACAAAAACAAAAACCCATTTGTCCCCCATCGGGCGCCCCCGTCTTTGTGCGCTCCCTTGTTTGCCTTTCCCCCCTTTTTCCTTTTTTATCGTCTATTACCCATGGATGAAAAAGATGTGCATGGATGCAATGCTTATAAAAAAAAGAAGATGTAAAAAAGAAGAAAAAAAAGAAACAATCAAACAACGGGGGAAAATTCGTCCTTCTTGCCACTCACCCTCACATGGCAAACTCGTCCACTTGGGATACGAGGTCCCGGATGGTCCACCTCCACATGTCGAGGTCTCTTGGACCACGACCCACCCACTTCTCGCATTTCTTCCTCCATCGATCTTCTTCTTCGCGTTGTCTTCGCACGAATTCGGGCCCGACGTCAAACTCCTCTCCAACGAGCCAGTCGTCCTTGACGTCCGATATGCGGCCGCGGCCGCTCGCACCGCCTTCTCCGCGTCGCTCCTCTTCTGTTGTGTTGTTGTCATCAAGGTCGGGGATATCTTTGAATACGTCGTCCTCGTCGTCGAGAGCGTCAAAACCGTCCATTGTGTCCGTGGTGGCTTCCGACCTGGCCTTACCGTGCCGTCCCAGCTTCAGCCAGCACATGTTTTGGGGATCAAATACCATCCCGCTAACGACTTGAACACCCTTGGTAGCACTGATATTGGTGATGAGCGCAGGTCGAGGCGTGACCATGTCCTTGTCTCGAGTCTGATGGTGATTGGCCGTCATGGCAGTAGCCGTGGCGGCGGCGGCGGCAGCGGTGGCAGTTGCCAAGGCAGTAGCAGACGTAGGTGTGGCCAGTGGAGCATCGAAAGCACGGAGTACGTTTTCGTTGCCCTCCCACTGAAAGGTGTCGGCATTGTAATACATGCCATTCACCATCTTGGAGTCTTTGTCGGCGTTTAGATTGGCAATGAGGTGCGGCTTCAACTGCAGAGGCCGCTTCGTCTTCTTTCTGGACCGGATTGTCGCCTGAGGTAGGCTGGGCGCTGACGATGAATGTTGCTGGGTCAAGTTGCTTGTTATCCTCGGTCCAAGAGGAGGAGCGTGGGCGGCTTCACGCTGGCCGGCAATGGCAGACAGCGAGCCGTGGCTGGGTGCACGGTGGGCCAACGACGTCTCGCGGGCGATGCGACTGGCGGTGGTGTCGCGGGCAAAGCGTGGCGTTTGCGTAGTTGTAGACGTTGCCGTCGTCGTCGTCGGCGTTGTCCTTGCTGGGGAAAGGGGGGTCCAGGGTGCTGGCGGCGTCGTTCTATCGGGCATGATGTTTTGATAGAGCTTGTTTCGCATTGTGGCCTTGGCGGTACCGCCGCTCAAAGGCTGTTTGAGATAACGCGTTTCTGAGTCTCGCGAGGTGGGCAGGTCGTCGAAGCCGTCAAGTTCGTGGCCGTTGCCAAAGTGCTTCTTATTCTTGGGCTTGCTGAGGCGCTCCCACGTGTCCGCGGCAACCTTATATCGATGCGGACTGGGTGATCGCGTGGCCGACCTCGAGAAGGCGCGGGAAAGGGGTCGAAAGTCGATGGCGTTGTCCGAGTCGTGGCGGCGGAACTGACGCAGGGTCTTGGAGGCAACATGCTGCGATTTGCCCTGAGAGGCGCCGGCAGGCAAGAAGGGCTGTGGTTTTCGCGTCAACGAGGCAGAGATGTCGCCAAAGCCGGAGCGCTGCTGTCGCTCCACCGGTGTCTTGGGTCGTAAGCCAGATGGCGGACGGCCCGTTGGCTCACCCCTGGAGGGCGGGCGATGGAAAGAGATGGGCTTAGAATGCATGTTGTTGAGGGCGCGTGCCGCGGTAAATGAACGCTTCTGTTTGAGAAGCTGAGAGTTCGTAGTCGACGCTTCGCCCTTGAGCGAGGAAAAGGATGATTTGGAGCTCACTTCCCGACCGCGCGGCGTGGATAACGGGAACTGTCGTCCAGGGGAGGTGGTCGCGGAGTTGGGCAGGCTGTTGACGGAAGACTGGTGTGAATGACCCTGGCGAGATTGTGCATGACGACTGGTGCGCCAGAGAGCTGCTCCGGATGCACCGCCTGAGGTCTCGTATACGGGTTCCAGAGAGGTAGAATGCGCGCGTTCGTGGCTCGGGCGACAGACTCTGCTCTGTGAGGAGGTGGAGGAGGTTGAGGACCCGGGCCCAGAGGCGGTGGCAGCCGCCGCGATCGGTTTGTTTGTAAAAGTCAAAGAAACGGCAGTCTTGGGCCGTGCAGGACTGGCTGTCTGTGTGTGCTTGAGCTTGATGTTGCGATGGAGGGTCAACTTGCCGCGGCCGAAAAAGTTGCCGTCTCCAATGTCCAAGTCATCGAAAAAATCCTCGCGATCCGGCTCTGCTTGTGGAGGTTTCTTGAGAGCGGCTGGAGTTGCTGGTGCGGATGGTGACGGCGGCGACGTGTCTTGAGGGACTCTTTCAGGCGAAAAGTTCATTCTTCGCTGTCGGAGACGTTCTTGCAAGTTGAAAGGGCCAGGGGGCAGAACAAGTCCTTCAAAGGTCTCGTCCTCACTCTCCGCTGTCATGGAGCTGGACATGCTAGGGCTGAGAGCTGAGGCTGAAGAGCTTCGTGCTGAGCGCCCGTCTCGACGAGTACCACCGTAACGGGTGCCCAAGCTGCCCTCGCCCCAGTCGAGATCGTCAAGGTTAAATGACAATGATGGCGTCCTGGGTATGTCCCTCTTAGTAGACAGCCGCAGTTTGCCATCAGAAGGCAGTTCGAAATCCTGTTCAAAATCGTCGTCGTAGGGCTCCTGAGCCCTTTCGGACCTGTGCTTGGTGGGCGTAGGAGGTGTGGTGGACGAGACGGACTGCGATGATGGTAACTTTGCTTTTTCCTTGGGGATTTTGACGGTGGCCAATGAATCGCCAAAGATGCCATCATCATCATCATCATCATCATCCTGAATGTCATCCAAGTTGTCTACATTCAGAACAGGAGGTGGTGCATCCGCATTCGGCTGCACTAATTGTCCAAGAGAGGGCGTCTGAGTAGTCGTCTGAGTAGTCGTCTGAGTAGAGACAAGGACAGACGCTCCCATTGTCTTGGATGGGCTGCTCTGTGTCGAACCACCACTCACTTGGCGTAGAGTCGCTGGAAATTCGACATCGTTGTTGAGCTTGACGCTCAATGCTTGCGACGTATCTGGAAACTCGAGGTCCGTTTCCCAATCCTCCTGAATAATCTTTTTGATCTTGCGTCCCCCCAGTCGTTTGATGGTGCCGCCCATTAAAGCGGAGGAGGGTATGTTCTTTGGCAGCGGGATTCCAGCATGCTCTGCCGCGGCGATGGCATCCAAGGTGGAGTTTTCGTCATCTCCGGGTAAATGGAGTTGGGTTTCTTCTGCAATAACGGATTCCAGCTCCGATCGAAAAGAAACATGCGACGAGGTTGAATCACGTCGCCGGGAGGATGGCCTTGACACAACATGGGAGCTCGGAAACCCGGTGGTGGCGGTGAAGGAGCTTTGAAATGAAAGCTCGTCGCCTTCTACCACAAAATCTTCGTCATCGTCCCAGTTTTCAATCTCATCCTCCATCGGCTGCCGTGGTTTCAATCGTAAGGGCTCCATCCCTGACAGTTGCGCGCATGCAGGAACGTAGCGAGGAGCAGATGAAGGTTTTCGTCTCGTGGATGATTTAAACAAAAATTCTTTTGGATTCAAGTGGTGTGCGAATGCTACCAGAGTTCGCTATCAGTTGGGTGGACTCATAGTCGACACCGGCACAGCGTAGACTTTTGTGTGAATTGGTCCTGTAATCAAAAGAAGAGAAGAGAAGAGAAGAGAAAAGCCCTGTTTCACGATGGAATCGCGTCCTTGCTGTCGTCGCTAGATGCTGGGTTGAGAGTATCGATCTTTTGGGTCCGCTGGAGGTAGGATGTGTGAACGACTCGGTCGCAGCTTCGGCGGCTCGCAGGGTTGGTGGTGATGATGATGAGTGTCAAAAAGATCGAGAGTGGGAGTGTTGGCCCTTTGTTGCGTACCAGCTGTCGACAGAGCTGTATGCGTCCACGGTCGGCCCAGTGCCTTTCTTTTTTTCTTTCTTTCTTTGTTTCCTTCTTTTTTTTTCCCTTTGGCAGCTTGTATCGTCACAGCGGCCGTCGTGTGGGTTCAAAATAAACAGCGAGTTAGTGATGGGGTCACCGTGCGTTTGGATGACTGGAGCGTTGGTTGTTTGGTTGAAGAAGCGGGTGCAGCCTGCGAGCGAGCTGAGAAGAGGCGAGAGAGAAAAAAGAAGGGCTGGGAGAGAGGGACGGGATGACACGAGACTCGACCAGACCAGTTGCAGTTGCAGTTGCAGTTGCAGTTGACCCGACCGCAGCAATTTACCAGCAGCGGGAACAAACGGCCTGCCTCAGTTGGTGTCTGGTCCAGTCTGGCTGAAGTCTGGTGGCCTGGCTTGGGTGGCCTGGCTTGGGTGGCCTGGCTTGAGTGGCCTGGCTGAAGTGGCCTGGCTTATTCAGTGGCCTGTGGCTGAAGTGTGGTCCAAGGGGGGGGGCTGGCAACATTCTCCCAGCACCCTGGGTGAGCCCTGACTCCATGACCTGGCTACGACCCGCCAGCCCTTTAGCCCAGCCCAATGCCAGGGACTCCACCAGGGACTCCTAGCCACCAAACGAATTCTTCAGCGCACCAGTTGTCTATTGCGGGCCAACAGGCGGGCGGCGTCTGGAACCAAACGAACGAACCAGACCGAACCAAACCAGACCAGACCCTTTTTCGACCCTGGGCCCTGGGCTCTGGGCCCTGGCCACCTCACTGGACTGATAGTGGAGTCCTCAGCTAAAGATGTTCCCAATGAGGGCTAGGGCCCCACCAATGGCAATGCATGATGGGACAAACCGTCCGGTACCACCTGCAGGTGACATGAGCAGGAGGACAAGAAGGAAAATAGAGAGAGAGATGGAGGAAAGAAAAAAAAAAAAGGGGGGGGGGATTACAGGGGATAAGGGGAGGGAAAAGACAGGAAAAAGGAAAGAAAAAGGAAAGAAAAAGGGGGTACGAGGGGGGTGGAGAGAAAAAGGAAAAAAAAATAGATTGTGCCTCGCACGCGTCAAGTGAAATTGAACCCTTGGCGCGCTACCTACCTAGTCATCTTGGCTTCATCGCGGGCTGGTCGAGACCCCCATTGATCCATCCCTCACGTCCTACGTCCTGGGGAATCCCCACCCGCAATGCTATCAGAGGCGATGCGAGGACAGGTGGCACAACAACACAAAAAAAGGGCATGTGCGAAAGGGAGAAAAAAAAAAAAAAAGACCCAGTGCCATCATCAAAACGTCCGCCCGCCGAGGGGGGTACAAAATGCCAAGACGTGCGCAATCTGAAAGTGGCAGTCCTACGAGCGAGCCAGCACGGAGCCTGCACATCATGCATGCATGCGCCCCATGATGCGGCCAGACGTGATAAGATGGCTGGATTGTCCATGTGTGTTGTGTGATGTGTGATGTGTGATGTGTGATGTTGTGATCAATGACGCTGCGGGTGGTGCAGCACAGCTTTGAATGCGCGTCTGCTGGCCAAGCAAGCCCCGAGACCCAGCCTCATTGGAGGAGCCGAGACAAAGAGTGCATCAACAACCCCTCCAAGCTTCTTGCCGGGCGCGTCGTGACAGGAACTCTCGCACGAGTCTGGCCTGGTCTGTGCGACAAGTGGGCGCGAACTCGACGCGCCGTCAAAGTTGACAGCGCCCGCCCAGCAAACATCCAAACATCCAAACATCCAGACATCCAGACATCCCGCAAGACGCGAATGGTCGACGACAATGGCTGGGGCGTTGCACCGGTGCTGGGACGTAGCAACCGGCAAAATTGTGACCAAGGATATCAAAACGGCATGGATCATGATGGGAGCCATTGAAGTGGCTGGTCCGTCCGTCCGTCCGTCCGTCCATGTTCAGTCCAAACCGAGCTGCCCTGGCGATGCGACCAGACCAATAACAGACAACAGGCCAGGCCAGGCCAGGCCAGGCCAGGCCAGGCATTGACCCAGACACCACGAGGGGGTAGATAACATGAGGGTTGTTCAACTAGCTCACCTGAGAGTTGCTCCACTCTAATTGCGCGCGCACGTGACTAACTCTTAGGTAAGCTTGCTATTATGCCCTATATACTATAGTATTCTTTCTCTACCTTTTACCCCTATCCCTAAAGACTATTAAAAATTTTAAGTTAAAATTATTAAATAATTAATTAATAATTAATTATACTTTATATTAAAGGTAATACCTTTAAGGAGTTTACTTTATATTTAAAGTATTATTAAAGCTAGCTTATATTTAATAATAATAAAAATTAATAAAATAATCTTAAGCTATTTAAAATATAAGTAAGTATTAATTAATTATTAATTAATTCTTTATTACTTAATTAATTTTTAAGTATAAAGTAATATAATAATTATTTTATTTAGTAAGGTTTTTTATTATATTCTATACTATAATAATAAATTATATAGCTTAATATATAAAGTTTTTTTTTTAATAATTAATTAATAATAAATTAGGAAATATTTTATTTTAATACCTTTAACCTTAAAGTATATATTAAAAATATATATTATTTAAAGGTTAAGGTAGTTTATACTAAAGTGCCTTTATATATTAAGGCTAAGTATATTAAAAGTAAGTAATTTTTAATTATTATTAGTTTTTAACTATTTAATAATTAATTAATAATTAATTAGAATATTATATTAATATTTGTTATGGACTAGCCTAGATGGCGACTGCGATCTAGCGTTAATGAAGTTATTATTATCCATAAGGGGGAAGGAAAGGTTACTATCCCCCTCCACTATATGTCTAGTTTATATATAATATATATTTATAGGGTTTGCCCTCTAGGTAAGGTAGGTTACCTTATATGCTCCTTATATGCTCCTTTCCTATTCTACTAAGGATCTAAGCCTCTAGCTTAAATCTATTATATAGCCCCCTACTATATTATTCCTTAGCTATAAGATAGTTAGCAAATAATTAAGTTATAATAATATTATTAGGGTGTAAGTAATATGCCTTATTAGGCAGAACTATATATCCTAGCTAGTCCTAATCCAGCGCCTAGTGTTAATAAAATAAAACCTAAAATAAAAACCTAAATAAAAAATCCTAAATTAATAAGCTAATTATATCTTAAATATTAACTATAAATCTCTTAATTAGCTCCCTTAAGCTTATAAGTATTATTTTACTATTATTCTTATTACTAATATTCTATATATATTAAGCCTCTTATTTAGATATTAATTAATACCTATCTATCCCCTATTATTATTTAATATCTTTCCTATATACCTTTTATAATATTAATAAACAATTTACTACTATTATTTATTAAATTTAAATAATAAGCTCCCTTATCTCTACTACTCTATCTATTCTAAAAAACTAAGGTTATAAAATTATATTTACTACTACTAATACTCCTTCTCCTTCTCCCTTACCTTTAAATAGCTATTATATCTTAGGCTATTATAAGATAAAAAGTAACTTAAAGAATAAGTTATATACCTTTATAAATCTCTCCTAGCTAGATATTTAATGCCTATTCTATATCCTTTATATAATAAATAATAGCTTATTTTTATATATACTAAGCTTTAGGTACTTTTATAAGGAATACTAAAGAAGGAAATTAATCTATATAAAGAATACTATTATATTTACCTAAAGTCCTACTCTTTACTACCTTACTTATAAAATAGTAGTAGCTATTTACTATAGTAAAGCTATAAAAATACCTTATATTCTTACCTATAATACTTTTAATAGTAAGAAGAAAAAGATTATTTTAAATAAGCTATTTAAAGCTTTATATAACTACTTTACTACTACCCTATATACTATAAAGAAGTATACTATACTTACTATTATTATTAGCTTCTTACCTATACTATTCTCCTATTTACTAGCCTAACCCTAGTTTACTACTAATAAGATACCTTTATATCTACTACTTATTCCTATTATTAATCCTACTACTATTTACTTATTAAAAACTAGCATTAACTATACTAATGCCTAATTATTTAAAGTATAGCATTAAGTTAAATAATTAATACTTATATATTAAAATTTATTTACTTAGCTTTAATTATATTAACTCTCCTTACTAACTTACTTATTACTATATTTAGAAAAGTAAATATATATACCTATACCACCCCCTTCTATTTTATTAGGTATAACACCCCCTTTTACTACTATTACACCTTCTCTTACTACTAATACACTACTTTTTACTAATACTATAATACTACTTAATATTTACTAGCTTCTAATATTTATAATATTTATACTTAGGCTACCCTTAAATATCCTTAGTTTTATATTATAAAGGCCTAACTTATCTCCTATTAGTTAAGAGTTACCCCCTCTACCCTCCCTTAGCTTACCCTTTATAGCTATATTAACTAAGTATTATAAGAAAAAAAAAAAAAAGGGTTTAGCTAGTAATTTTACTTAAATAATAATAAGGTATAGGGATATTATAACTAAATTAAAGCCTATATAAAGCTTAATAGTATTAAAGTTTATATTAAATAGTATACTATATAGTATTAATTAAAAGTTATAGCATACCCCTCTTAGTTTATCATTAAAATATATATTTTCTTATTATACTTTAAAATTTATTAGCGCCTTAGTATCCTTTAGGTTCTTAAGTAGTTTCTATATTAGCTATATATAGCTAACCTATTTAACTAATATATTATAGTAGCTACCTTAACCTTTAGTATTCTTTATAGCTAAAATAGACTTAACTTAGTATTTATAGAGTATATTTATATTATTATCTTAAAGCTAAATAAAGCCTAGTTAGAAGTTAAGTAGGGCCTAGAAAGGGAGTAAATTATTTACTATATATTTAATTAAATTAATATAGAAAATAAGGTAAATACTACTAGGGATATTTAATTTAATAGTAAGGGGTATAAAAGCCTTAAGTATAATATATTTAGCTATAACCTAGTTTAATTTCTTACTTAAATAAAGGGTTAAAATATTATAAAGGCTAAGCTAAACCTTATTACTAGCTTAGTACTATTCTAAAGAGTAATATAATTAATTAAAGGACTCTTATTAATATTATTAAGTAAAATTAATAGCAGCTTAAGTAAGTGCTATTCCCTACTTAATATACTTAAGAAACTAAATTACCTATCCCTTAAGAAATATCTAGCTTTATATAAAAGCTAGTATATATTATACTAAATTAACATTAAACCTATAAAGAGCTATATATATACTAAAGCTAGTAATTAATAAGTTATAGTTATTAAATATAAGCTAGTATACTACTAAGTATAAAGGCTAGTTTATTTAGGTAAAAGAGACTATAATATATAAAACTACCTAAACCTTTTAATTTATATAATTTATACTTTTATTAGTTTAAGGGTAGTAGAATATAAAGAGAAGCTACTAGGTCTCTATAAAGGAGTATAATAATAACTAAAAGCTACTTACCTAGTCTAAGCTATAGTTTAATATAATGCTTAAAGGGAACCTATAAAAACGCTACTAATAGTTTAGAAAGCATTAAGTATATGCCTTAGTGCTTATACTTATTATAGCCTTTAACTAAATATACTTAAAGAGGTAGTTTATAATAACTATAAGGAATTAAGGGGTATTTAAAGAGTTAGCTAGGAGGTTAGTTATAAAATTCACTAATATCTATAACTAATACCTATTTAGTGCTAGGATAGGCTATAGAAGGCCCTAGTATAGGCGCTGGCTCTTATAAGCTCTATAGTAGTAGCAATTCTATATATACTATATAATATTTATTAATATACCTTTCTAATAATAATTATAATAAAGAGCCTAAAAAGTTATATTCTTTCCTAAGTAGCTTAATAAAGGTAAGTTATAGGTTTATTAAATTAGTATAATAATTAAGGGCTTATACTATAGTGCCTAAAGGTAGCTATAGAATAGTAAAGCCTTATAAGTATTAATTATATAGTCCCTAACCTATTAGTATATAGCTACTTTAATAGGAAATCTCTAAGCCTTTAATTATACTACTATAGTCTTTAGGTAATATATAGAATTAGCTTATATACCTTAATTCTAAAGGTTTTAAAGATAGTTATTTATAAAGAAATTATAGCCTTATAGGTTAACTACTATATTATTAGTTAAGAGCTAATCCTACTCTAGTAATAGGGTAGGAGGGGCGTAGGATAGCTATAATAAGTATATAACTAATATTAAGTATAGCAATAGCTAGGCTAATATAGAGTTCTTTAATTTATCCTACTTATAGCAAAATAATATATTAAGGTAGGCTACTTAAAAGCCTAGTTAGTAGTAAAGGTAAAAATTAAAGAGAGAGAGGGTCTTTACTTAGTATACCTAATATTTTAATATTTCCTAAAGGCTTATAAAGTATTCTAAGTTCTTATAGTTAGTAAGGATTATAAATAGCCTAAAGACACTATAAAGCTTAGTAAACTATACCTTAAGGTATAAGATAATACTAAGTAGCTTTTTATTATAAATTATATAATTCTATTAAGGGGCTATAAGTTAAGTAAAGTAGTAGGCAATAAGTTATAGCATACCTACTATATTATACTATAAGAGGTAACCCCTAATAGCCTCCCTTAATACATTAGCCTTTACTACTATATTTAAAGTAGGGTCCTATTAGGCTAGAATTAAAGCTAAGGAAAACGTATCTTTAAGGCACTAAAAGGCTATTTAGTAAGCTAAGAACTAGATAAATAGGGCGCCCTTTTTAATAAGGTTAAGTAAGGGTTTAATAAGGTTTAAAAAGTTAGCTATAAATTCTTAATAAAAGTTTATAAAGCCTAAAAAGCTATATACACCTTATAGCTATATTAGTGCCTTTTATTTATAAATAGCAGCCACCTTAGCTAGGTTTAGTTACACTATATAGCTAGCTTATACTATAAACCCTAGGTACTTAACCTTAGTTATGCTAAAGGCACATTTACTAAGGTTAAGATATAGGCTAGCCTATTAAAGGCAGGAAAGAATCTCCTTAGTACGCTATATATACTCCTTATATATGCTACTAGTGTAAATAAGGACATTATTAAGATAGGCTATTATATAAACCCTTAATATATCCCCTAAGGCACTATTAATATAATATTAAAATGTTATAAGTACTCTAGCTAAGCTAAAGGGGTAAATAAGCTATTTAAAAAGGCTAAAATATATATAAAAAGCTATAAAAGCCTTATCCCCTTATATAATATATAGGTAATAAAAAGTAATATAGATATTTAATTTAGTAAACTACTAAGTGCCTACTAAGGATTATAAAGTCTCCTTAATAAGTAGTAATAGGTATTAATCTTAATTTATAATTTTATTTAATACCTTATAATTTATATAAAAACACTAACCTTTACCTACTTTTTTAATTAAAAGTATTAGTATAGCTATTAAAGAGAAAAAAGCTTTAATTTAGCCTTTATTTATAAGGTTTATAATTTATTTTTATATTTTTAGTAGCTAATTTTAGAGTATATTATAAAGTAATGCTTAAGGTAGGTCTAGTAGGCTACTATTAGGGTTTTATTATAGTTAAATATAGTAGTTAGCCTACTCTTAGTAAGGAGGAAAAGCATTAGTATTTTTATAGTAAAATAAATCCTAAAAGTTAGCTAATTTACTTAATAAAGAGAAAAGGTTCTTATTCTTTTATAAAACTATTAGGTTTACTATAAATATAAGGATAATATTAATCTCCTATAAGCTTATAAATATAATACTGCTTACTTTACTTAACTATAAAGCTTAGTAAGCTAATTCTATATAAACTAAGCCTATAATAGTAGTTATTAATAAGGCTACCCCTTAGGTATTTAAGGTATAAATCTCTAAGCTACTCTATATATAAACAATAAGGAGGCATTAAGTAGTATATAATATAATATTATTCTAGGCTATTTATAGCCCCCTTAGAATATAGTCTTATAAGAGGCCTAGGATTATATAAGCTATTATAGGGAATAACTAGCTATTTAGGTTAGTGCTAAACTAAATAAAGTAAGTAATTCTTAAGCGCTAGAAGGCATTAGTATAACTATACTATATAACTATTATAGCAGTGGTTAGTATATATAGTTAGGCTAAGGTAAGGCATTAAAGGCCTAGCCTCTAGCCTATATATTTACTTATAGTAATATAGCTATTATAACTACTATTTACTTAGGTATTAATAAACTTAGAACTATTATATAAAAAAGAAAGGAGAAATAGTACCTTTTTTATATAATATTCTATCTCTTTATAAATATTTAAGCTAATACTATTATAGGTATAGTATAAACTAATACTATTAATATATACCCTACTACTAAAATTTATATAATAAGGCTATTTTTTTTTAAACTAAAGTTATTATTACTACTTAGCGCCTTCTTATTAAAGGTATTTAGAGCCTTAATATTAAAACCCTTTATTAAGTAATAGGTAGAAAGCTATATATAATTCTAAATAAAGTAACTATTACTACTATAATATAAACACTAGTAAGTAGCTTTATAATGCTTAATAATATTCAATAAAACCTAAGTTACCTAAATTATACCTTTAGTATCTATAGGCTTTATACCTAACCTATTTTTACTAAAAAACTTATAACCCTACTTAGAGCCTAAAAAACTAATAGAATTAATACCTATTATAGCTATATTACTATTTTAATTATATTTAGTTTAGGTATAATAATAAGCCTTAATATACTTCTTAATTTAGTATAAGTTAATATTTAAGGTAATACTATAGTATTATATAACTACTATATAGTAGTTAAAGTAAGGGATATTATAGCTTATATAGTAATCCCTTATTTACTTATTAAATTTAACTTAAAGCTAAGTAAGTTTTATTATATTTACCTAAGTACTCTCTTTTATAAAGTATAACTTCTATTTAAACTAAATAAAGAAATCTATAAACTATTTATTTAGGTATTATTTTAGCTAATTTAACTTTATAACTATATATTTCTTTTAATAAAGGTTTATAAATATAGTATTAAAGTATTTAAGGAAATAGCTTTATATATACTAATAGTTACTACCTAGCTTAAAAAATAAAGCTACTTATACCTAAATCTTAAGTAATAAATTCTAGTAAATAAGGAACTACTTATTATAGTTAGTACTAATAAAGTTTAAGTTAGCCTTTAGCTTATATACTATAAGGCTCTACTAAGCCTAAAATAAGGCCCTATTCTTATTATAAGGGTTCTCTATTAAAAGTAGCTTACACTTAGGTTATACTTAATTAGCCTATATTAGGGCATTTATATAGAATACCTAGTTTATTATAGCTATATAGTAGTATAGTTCCTTAAGCTAAGCTACTATTAAAGTAATAGTTTTATAGAGGTAGTGTAAGTTTTATATATTACCTAATTAGGTTACTTATTTATAAAACTAAGAATCTATTACGCTATCCTTATAAAGATAGATATTATAAGTAGCGTTAAAATAGATAATAATTATTATAAACTAGCCTAAATAGTAACTATAATTTAGTGTTAATAAAGTTATTATTATTTATAAAAGGGAAGGAAAGGTTACTATCCCCCTATACTATATATCTAGTTTATATACAATATATGCTTATAGGGTTTGCCCTTTAGGTAAGGTGGGTTACCTTATATGCTCCTTACATGCTCCTTTCCT
>AFRA01000592.1:0-22052 GCA_000223055.1 Claviceps fusiformis PRL 1980
ATTTAAGGAATTAAATACTTTAAAGTATACTTTCTTTAAAAATATAATTATAATAATAACTTAAGTTTATTTATAAATATAACTAAGCTAAATTCTATATTTATTTTTATTTTAATATTCTAATAAACTAATTTTATAGTTTTTAATAATTTTTATAAAATAATTAAAAAACTTTTAAATATATAATAAATTAAAGGCTTAAAAGGCTTTTTTAAATTTATTAATTACTTTAATTATTATTATTTAAAGCTTTAAGTAATATATAATTTATTATAAATATTATATTTTATTAATAAACTAAAGAAAAAGGTTATAATAAATTTATAATATATTAATAGCTTTTTTAATATAACTTTTAAAAGCTAAAAAGCCCTTTTTTATATTTATTAAATATAAGCTATAAAAGCTTTATTTTTATTATTTATAATATTTAGTAAATACCTTTTTTAAAACCTATTTTATAGCTTCTTAAAAAGTTATACCTTATTTTTAATCTTTTATTAATTACTTATTAAATAGCTAATTTAAAAATATTATAATATTTTATAATAGCTTATATAAAGATTTAATAAAAAAATAAAATAAACTTATTTTTATTTAATTAAATTAATAACTTTAGAAGAATTTATAATACTTTTATTTATAATCTCCTTAAATTATTAGGTAAAGGTAGTATGAATCTTTATAATTAAATAACTTCTTTAGTAATAATTAATATATTAAAAAGGAATTTATATTATTATTATTATATTATAGTAATAGAATAAAAAGAATACTTTATTATAGGTTAAAATATTAAATTTTACTATAAAACACTAAGAAAAAGCTAGGTAGCGGGATAGTTAGGTGTCCCGGAATAATGTGGTTGTCCCCGATTTTTGTGGTCTACTTAGTGGAACACTAAGTAGTTCTACGAGTAAATCAAGAAACCACATGTGCAGACAGAAAAAAAAGAAACCACGGACACGGCCGGACCATCCCCGCCGCGCATCCGAGGTACGTGCGGATTGACATGACGGATCAAATTGTCATGCGAATCAGACGCTAAAACAAAAGATTGTTGGAGTTACGAAGAGAAAAAAAGGGGGCAAATGTCCGTTCGCCCACATTGTTGGTATATTTTAATCATGATGGACGCGGGAGACAAAAAAGACTTGAGACTCCCTTCCCCCCTCGTACACTGTTGGGCGTCGGACGACTTGGCTGAGAGTTACGAATTCAAAGTGAATCAATAATCAATAACACGACCTACCGTGCCGGTCTCATCAGACACATCACACACATCAAACCCCCTCAATGCAGACCGAGGCGACAAATCAGCTGTCCCTGCTGGGAAGACTGGACCTGGTCCCCGCGCTGGCTAGCATCGTTGCCGTGGGCATCTTCTCAGCGTTGACGGGCTTGCTTCGCGGTCAAAGGGATCCTCCGAGCCTTCACCTGCACATTGCGTATGCCGTTTTGCGTAAAGTCACGACGCGTCTTTCACCTGTTCAGTTACAGTGAGCGATTTTCCTCCCCTGATGCGGGCTCCCTTTGGTCTTTTAGGCCTCATATACTCACCTTTTGATGCGCCCGTAGACTCATCTTGCCGTTGACACCTATTGTGTACAAGCAGTATGCGCGGTCGGTCAAGATGAAGCCGGACACGGTGGATTTGGGCAATGGTACGATGGGACACTGGCTGGGCAACAAGGATGCGAAGAACGTGCTCATCTGGTATCATGGTATGTGCATGTATGCCCTCGTCGATATATTGTCTTTGGAAAAAAAAAAAAAAAAAAGAGCGTGTTTCAAGTCACTCCTTTTCCCAGCCTTCTTTCCCCTTTTCAAAGACTGATCAGCAACAGGCGGGGGGTTTTGCTTGCCGGCCAACATGGGCTACTTCAAGTTCCTCGACGGGCTGGTCGCATCGTCGCGCAAGGCAGGCAGCGACCTCGCCGTGCTGGTGCCGTCATACTCGCTCGCGCCCGGCGCGGCATATCCGACGCAGCTCAGGCAGTCGGTCCAAGCCCTGCGCCATCTGTTGGAGCAGACGGGCCGGGCGCCGTCGCAGGTGATCCTCGGCGGAGACTCGGCCGGAGGCAACCTGGTCATGGGGGTGCTCTCGCACCTCGCGCACACGCATCCGTCCATTCCGCCGCTGCACGTGAGCGAGCCGCTCGCCGGCGTCGTCGCCATTGCCCCCTGGACACTCATCGGGGAGGATCACAGCGGGCGCGACATTTACTCGGGCGGCGACCTGATCACGCCCCGAGTGGACGGCCCTTGGTCCAGCGCGTTTTTGGGGGGAGCGCCCAAGGATTACTTTAACAGCGCGTCGGTTGCGCCCCAGAGCTGGCTGGAGGCCTTTCCCGTCAAGCACGTTTTGATCTGTGGTGGTGGGAGCGAGATTATGCTGCCTGCCATTGAGGAGTTGGCCCAGAGGCTGACGGTGAGTTGTCCCTATATAAACATATACATGTGTATATATTCTCACATGTTTTGATCGGACGACTGTCCCACCAACTGCGTTCCTATACTGACAACGGGAACGGCTGGTGCAGGCTGCTCTCCCAAACGTAGAATTCTTTGTCGGGCACCGCGAAGGCCACGTCGCGCCGGTATACAACCTCTACGCCGGCGACAGGACTGAGACGCAGCAAGGAAAAAAGGTCAAGACTTGGCTGGGACAAGTCTTATAGAGGTGTATGACTTTTTATCTTTTCCACGTTGTTGCAATTTGAAGCGGAAAAAAAGAAAAGAACAAAAAAAAAAAAAGAGCGCGTGAAGCAAACGGGACGTTAACGCGTTGCTTTCTCCCATGAACCCCAAGGATGCCGAAATGGATGTGCTTGAAACGATGGCAGATGGCAGATGGGAATCAAAGGCTCGTGGCCAAGCCGATGACGATGCGCTCGTCAAATGCAATCACTCTTGGTTGCATGTGCATAAATGTAACACAGATGGACCCCACAAACCAACCATGCTGCAGCCGGCAAATCGGAACTTTCGACATGTGGTTCATTAGTCACTGACCCTGGAGAAATGTTGCATCGGAGCAGTTCACGAGCAGTCAGCACGACGAGCAGGGAGCACGACGGTCCGTTTTTTTTTTTTATTTTTTTTTTTTTTTTTAAAAAAAAAACTAAAAAAAAAAAAAAGAAAATATGTGATATAAGATGAAGTCTTTTCACTTCCATGCGCAACTAACCGCCTACACCAAAAACTCTCCCGGACACAAGACACCCGATGCGCCCACTTGTGCTCACTTGTGCTCACTTGTGCCAAAACTGCACATGGCTCCACGTAATGTTCATCCCTCCCGGCCTTTTATCCGTAATGTACGCGCCAATCTTGTCATAAAAAACGCCCTGCGGTGCCTTGTCGTCCCGCCAAATCTCCTTGCCGTTAATGTACAGGCTCAGGCGGCCCTCCTCGACATCGTGTACGGTATTGAGACGGACGATCGTGTGGACATTGGCGACATGTGTGGCCAAGAGGTTGTCGCCTCCTACGCCAAACAGCTTGCCCCATTTCCCGGCCCAGAGGACAAAGTACGGACGATTGAGGCGGTCGTTGAAGATTTGTCTGATGGCAACGCGCGTGTCGGAAATGGAGTGGATTCTGAAGGCGCCGCCGAACTGGTGTACGCCGGACGAGTAGTCGTTGTGGTAGCGACGCTCGGCTCGGAGGTGACCGTTGCTGCAGCCGGGACCGCTGGGATCCAGGTTGGGACCCTTGGGGATGTAGAAGTTGTTGCCGTCGACCTTGCCGCCTGTGCATTGCTGGACAGAGAATTGCGGGTAGGGGCGCTCCTCGATCCAGTCAACCTCGGTTCCTTCTACGGTGGGTATCGAGAGGCCTACCGTCGTCGTCGTCGTGGTTCCGAGAAAGCCGAGGAAGGTGAGGAAGAAGACGGGGATGCCAAGCATGGCGGTTGTGGAGTCTGGATGGGATTTGGAAATGTCTCGTCTAACCCTAACCCTGGGAGGCTGGTACTGCTATGCTTCGGGCGTACGAATTCCGCATTTTTTCCCACTTCTCTTTATTCTTCGCTTTTAAAGTCGGCAGAGCGGATGGGAGAGGTATGTGTTTATGTCGCAGACTTTTCAGCTGGTGGGCAAGGGTGAGTTTGGATTTGGGCTTTAAGAATTTGTAGAGGTTTGGAAAAAAAAAAAGTCAAATCTGCGCCTCTTGAGAATCGCGAGGCTGTTTAGTCTGCACACGGTCCGCCATCTCGACCAGAGGCATTCAAGACAAAGTACACCAGGGGCTCTTTGAATACGACGGGTCCACATGTTGATGACGTTGGTGTGTGTGCTAGGCGAAGGATCTCCAGGGCCCTGTTTTTTTTTTTCTTCTTCTTCTTCTTCCGGTTTCTATCGAAACACATCGCTAGAACAAGTCCGCCCAAGGCTTCAGCGCAGCGTAGCGCCACCTCGACATACATTTTGGTCGGCGCTGGCCTTTGCGGCCAGTGGCGCAAGTAAAGAGTCTGAAATCATTGAGGCGTTGAAAACCCTAGCGAAAATACTTCTCACTCGCCCTAGATCAAGGATCACCGCGAAAATTATGGAAACTATAAGGGTATTAGTGAGGATGGGGGTTCGTTAAGTTTCTACAACTGTCATAAAGGTACAAGTTCCCCCACCTTAGCAGCCGAACGCACAGAACATCGTGGAAGGGCTATTACTCGGGCGCCCCCGAATAAGGTAGGGATTATATACCGCCTGTAGCTATATTTATTCCCTCGTAAATATCACACCGCTTCAAGTACGCTCATCCTTGCCAATATCTTTTATCATTTCTACAGCCAAGATTCATCGGCCGAATCACCCCTGTCAAGGACGCGTGATCTGAGCATGTCTGCAGTGAGGATTTGATGGTCAAGGAATAAGGGTAAGGGAAAGAAAAAAAAAAGGGTCAGAGAGAAAAAGTAGTTTACGAAGCTTCCGAATACGTGGATGTCGTAGTTCGACCCGATCAGCCGTGTTCTACTTTTGTCCATAAGGTACGGGCCAAGAGATACCAAACCATGGATTGATCCGGGATGGATTTTCGAGCCGTTGAATCCGGTGCTCGGCCACTTCGTTTGCCGATCCAGCCAATGGGGTGTGGCGCCGAGGTCATGATTCGTACCACGCCCAAGCGCTGGTCTAGTCTGATAGCATACAACGCACATGGTGAATGAATTTACACATCAACATAGCACGGGAGGTCAACCCGATCAGTACTAATGATACTACGATATCATGATTTTCTATTTCAATCAATCAGAACTTTATGTTGTATTCATTTATTCTTCTTTATTCTGATGTATACCCAGCTCACTCATTAGGGCAGTAGTTATTAGTAGCTGCCGCCAAGGGACCCCGCGGCTACAGATTTAGATCCGCGCGGCTCTTATACCATTGTAAAACCTTTCCATTGGTACAGCGTGGTACAACAAAGTGCCATAATTCTCGCTTGCGTAAGGGCGTCCAAAGCCGCTAGAACCCTCTCCCAGCGCAAAAAGTCCCCGCTAAGCCCACCGCTAAGCCCACCGCTTCTCGGGATGGCGATACGAACTAGAAGGGCAACGAGTAAGCAGGAGAAAAAAACACGAGATGAAGGGGAAAAAAAAAAAAAAAAAAAAAAAAAAAGGGATCCGTCCTAGAGCCATGATGGTGGAAACGAAAAGCGACGGGCCTCATGAACAACGAACGTATCCTGGGCAACGTTGTGCCCACTGAAGTTTGCCGGAGAATACGAGGAGCCACTAGCCTCGACCACGCGAATGGGTGGAAATGACATCATGCGCAGGATGGGCAGAATAATTTGCTGGCTAAAACCAAAACTAAAAATAAAAGAAAAATCGGCAAATAGAAGCCGTGGTTCTGTAGTGCCTAGACGGAGGATTGGAGAAGAAGAAAAAACATTTAACATGTGTGTCTGTATCTGTTTAGTATAAACAGACTTATGTTTCTTAACATTGTGTATTATACATTTATTCCCATCATCTATTCTTCCCTCACTTGGGCAAAAGCCTTCATCTTCCCTTTTTAATCAAGAAAAGAGTGGCCCAGAAACAACATGCGTTCCGCTCTATCACGGCTTGTTGGAGTGGTGGCGGCCGTGGGAGCAGCTCCCGTGGCAGTGGCCGCCACTGCAGATTGGGCTTCACAATCCTGGGATGCCATTGTGGTTGGTGCCGGGACTGCTGGGATTATCGTTGCGGATCGACTGAGCGAGGCGGGATATCGGACGCTTTTGCTTGAACAAGGAGGAAAGTCGTATGGTATTGTTGGTGGAACGGAGCGACCCGACTGGTTGGAAGGCACGAACCTCAGCCGAGTGGATGTGCCTGGTTTGTGTAAGTTGTGGCGTTTTTTTTTTCTTTCCTTCTTTCCTTCTTTCTCCCTTACTTTCTTTCCTCCCTGTCTTCTCATCTTTACATCTGTCAGTTGATTGTTTATGCTGACAACACCTTGCCTTGCGTGGTCTTGAAATAGATTCAACCATCTTCTCCGGTCATTCTGATCTCCTATGCACAGACGAGCAGTCAAGCACCTTCGCAGGCTGCACAGTCGGCGGAAATAGCGCCATCAATGCAGGCCTTTACTTCCAGCCCCCCGCCTCGGACTGGGACGACTATCACCCCCCCGGCTGGCACAATGCCGATGTCCAGGCTTCCGTGGCGAAGCTCCTGCAGCGACAGCCCGCACTCACAGAGTATTCGCAAGACGGCCAGTTCTACCTGAACAGCGGCTATGACGAAGTGCACAGGTGGATCGTCGACGGCGCAGGCTTCGCCAACGTCTCGTTTCTCGACACCATCGACGACAAGTACAACGTGTTCGGACGCCCCGTCTACAACTACATCGATGGCCAGCGGGGCGGGCCTACGCGGACGTATCTGCAGACTGCGCTCGCCCGCAGCAATTTTCGGCTAGAGACTGGCGTGCACGTCAAGTATATTGAGCAGTCGGCCGGGAGGGCCACCGGCGTGGTGGTTCAGCTGCCAAGCGGCCAGACACAGTCCGTGAAACTCACCAACAACGGACGCGTGGTTCTCAGCGCCGGGGCGTTGCTGTCGCCCAAGATCCTCATGTACTCGGGTATCGGGCCCTCGGACGCCCTTGCCAAGTTGGCCGCCAGGTCCTTTACGCCATATAATAACCAGGCCAGCTGGGTGGTTCAACCAGAGGTCGGCGCCGGACTCTTCGACAACCCCAACACTTTCATCGAGTTGTCGTCGCCCAACATCAAGTCGTACACGTACAAGTATGCGGGTCCCGACCCTGCCGAGCGCGACCTGTATCTCAAGTCAAGGAGTGGGCCATATAGCTTTGCAGGCCAGACGTCCGTCTTCTGGAGCTACATGAACCACTCGGACGGAACCCGAGCCGGCGTGCAGGGCACCGTGGGCACGGCCGGCTACTCACAATTTACCGCCGACAACACCGTCACGCTGAACATCTACGGAACATCTGGCCTCTTGTCGTCGGGCCGTGTTGAGCTCTCCGACGACGGCAAGTTCTCTGCCGTGGCTAGCGGCGATGTCTTCTACTCCCAGTCACGGGACGCTGACGACATTGCCGGGTTCATCTACTCATTATTCCAGCACCTGCCACCATCAACGCCAACATCTCCAGCAACGAACGGCCTGACTCCTCTCAATATCGCGCAAAGTTCCTCCCTAGAAGATATCAAAAAGTACATCACCACTTCGTCGGCCTATGCCGTCGGGGCCGTAAATCACTGGTCTAGCTCCTGCCGTCTAGGCAAATGCGTCGACACAAACACCCAAGTCATAGGCACGCAGAACATCCACGTCGTGGACGCGTCGATTTTGGCACCCATGACAGTTAATCCTCAATTTGCCGTCATGGTCGCCGCAGAGCATGGCTCGGAGCGCATATTGGCTGCCATGAACGGAAACGGTCGTCGAGGGATGAAACGAAGTATGCAGAAACGAAGGGAACGCAATTAAAAGTTTGCAATGGAAATAGAAAAAAAAATGAATGACGCGTTCTGACTTGTATATAGAAGCCAATGACGCATGAACATAGGAAAAGGCAGACGTATCTGAAAAACCTTGTACTAAAAATAGCAAGAAGAAAAAAGAAGAATAACGCTTGCACTTGAATTTGTATTTAGAAACGAAATGTCATATTAGTACGGAAGAAAAAAAAACAGTCGCATCTTAAATCCTTGTACCAGAAATAGAAAAAAAAAAAAAAAGGCGCTAGCGGTTCAACTTGTATTCAAAACCATATGTCACACGAGTATAGAAGACAAAAAAGCAGCCGTGCCAAGTGGGCAATGTCCACTGTTCACCTACAACGAGCTATGTCGGACCACACAGCTAAGTCCTTGAATGGATAATCACCAGGGTTGACAAGTTCAACGTCGATTGCAGCAGGGGTCTTGCATGAAATCAAAAGAAAACAAGGGGGAATATAGCCAAAAAGAGTAAAAATAAAATAAAACAATCATGTTCTCATGCTCTTGTACAAGTTACGGCAATATAATACGTGATGCCGGTCTTTGGCTCCAGGCCCCATTTCTTACAACCGCAGAAATACTATCCTTACAAGTACATGTCTGAGTCGCTAAAAGAAGTTCTCCAAAAAAGGAGAAAAACGACAAAAAAAAAATTGAACTAAAAACAGCAAGTGTCTATGCGCAAATGCAAATATTTTCCGCACCAAACCCAGACAAAACCCATATAAGTAACCCCTCCCACCCAAAACAAAGGTATCCAGAAAGAAGTTGAGACAATACGGCAGGAGCAGAAGCAAGCATAAAACCCGTACATATGTACAGCTTCGGCCTTCTCGCTTTATGAAGGACTGAAATTCCAAAGTCTTTTGCGCTCTGACGCCCACCAGAGTCCCACTTTCTCGGCTTCGCGCAGCCAGTCTGCTGCTTCCTGATTGTACTTTTTACGAACTTTAGACACCAAGCTGCTCATGGACCATTTCTCAACTCGGTCTAACTCCATTGGGTCGCTGCCGAGATCGGAGAAAATGTATTCGGTGTTTTCATCCAAGGGGAGAATCAGCCGCCAGGGCGTATCGGATGATGTAATGGTCAGCATGCGACCACCCGGATTGACAAGACTGAAATTCCATGCTCGTCGTCCCTTGTACGTGGACTTGAATCGCCGTATGAGGGACTGTCCCTCATAGTCCTGAACGATATCTGCCGCCACGGCCGTGTCCTTTGAGTTGAGTGAGTCGGTGCTCACGAGAAGGTCAAGGATAGTAGGGAGGATACTGAGAGAGGTGGTGTTGACTCGGTGTTGCACGCGAGGCAGCTGAGGATGTCTAAAGGTAATGGGAACGCGGTGATTGCTGATGTGTGGGTTCCCATATGTGCCCGTCTTACTGAAATCTTCTTTGAATGCCTGGCCGTGGTCTCCGACAAAGACAACCAAGGTCTCGTTGGAAATGCCTTGTTCGTCAAGGATCTGCATGAGTTGGCCAATCCACACATCGTTGAATCGAACCGTGTTGAGGTAGCTGTTGAGATCCCTGTGCGTCTGAATCACTGCATTTGCTGTTCCCATGTACTCGCTCGAGTTGAACCACTTTGGAGTCGCCCACGGGTGATGGGTCGTGCTCGTGAAATGAGACATGAACATGCGCTGATTGTTTGCCGTAGCGTTTGTGATGTAATCAGTTATGTAAGATTTCAGCGCGGTTTCTGGAAACCCAAAGTAATTGATTTCTTCTAAATCGGGATCGTCCGCGGCATCTTCCTTGATGCGCTTCTTGTTGACAATGTGTTTGAACCCAATCTTCTTGTCGAATTTGTCTTGTCGATCATATCTGTCGGTCACAGCCTGAAAAAAGGCCGGGTACCATTGCTGCTCATGAAAGTCATCACTTGAAGTGTTTGCTTTCAGCCCGTTGAAGAGCTCCAGGATTTGGGGTAAGCAGGGTTGATAGCTTTCTGTTTCTGCCTCTTCGAACATGTCCACAGGTATTGGCCATGTGCCACAGTGAACTGTCGCCAAACTCTTGGTTGAAACGCTGCTCGTCGTGAGCCCACCATTAATGTTAATTCCACCAAACCCTTCCCTCGTCTGGTCGTTCCACTCGGAGTATCTACGGCCAAAGCTTGTGCCATTTTGACTCATCCACTTGCCTTCCAAGCCAGTGATGTGTTCTGTATTGGGCGATATGTGCGACAGTAACTCGTTGATGTCGTCGTAATCGCGTTCCTCGTGGGACTTCATGATCAGATTGTGAAAGGCCGAGCCTTGCTGTAAGGGAAAGAGTTCCTCCCGCATGCTCTCCATCAGAATCAGCGCAATATGCTTTATCTTCACGGACTTTTCTTCCAGTACCTGTCGTAGCGGTTCCAAGAAAGGGTTGTCCAAATTCGTGATCTTCATGGGGTCATTTGCTGGATTGTAGTATGGGTCTAGAAGCAGTGGATCGGAGCAGCCACCGTGGCGCGAGCCAGTAGTATTTTGTGCAAGTGCTTCAAGATCATCGGACTTGTTATTTCGACGCCAGCGAGCAAAGCCCTTTGGGAGTTGAGAGGGGAGCCACTCGGGAACTCTCTTTCCATATCCTTGGTTGATATCGTTGGCTGCACCTGGTGCCCACCCCTTGTAGTTCCCACGAGGGTTTTCCCATCTCGCCCTTTCAATCAGCTCTGGGAACGGCCACGAGCTCGATGAGCACTCCTCCACCGAATTGGGAGCGAAAGCAGCAAGTAGTGGCAGCGGTAGAGTGGTGAACATGCGATTATAAGGTCTGTCAGGGTTGAAGAGGGTGGAAATACAGACTAAACCCAGAAAGACGAGCGCCGTGAAGCTCACTGCGACGACGCGGAGGCGAACCATGGCACGACCACCCCTGATTCCAGGGTCATGGTGACTAGACATTGGGTTGTTCAATGTTTCGGAGTCAGCGTAGTCGGAATCGGAGTCGTAACCGAAGTCGGAGTCGGAATCGTGTTCGCGAGTGGGCAAAAGAGACGATTCGGTTTCCGCTTTATTGGAACGCTTGAGGCAAATCTTTGCCGCAGCCCATCGCAGCGCTACGAGCCAACCATTCATTCATTTCAACACTTTTGCCCTAAGGGGTGAGAAAAGAAGGAAGGGGGAATTCGAGTGACGGACCTGATTGTACATGCACCTCGCCAGACGAAAAGGCGCTGCCGCAAAGCTTACAGAGCCGTGACTTGACGATCCACGAGATGAGAAGAATGACGCAGGAGAAGGACAGGGGAGTGGCGCCTTCGTTCAGTAAAACTTTGCGTCCTTCGTCACTGAAGGCAAATGTGGTCGCATCTCTCCAATTGATTTCGCCGCCTGTCTGATAGAAGAAGCCGATCTGGGATGAGGCCGCCCCGAGAGTCACGAGACTATGAGGTCAAATACAGAGTGCGCTATGTCAGCTTCATTCAGGTGCTTCACTTTGGCTTCACTTTGGGAGCATCACGCATCATGTATTGACTCACCTAACCACGAACCCCACCGCAAACCCCAGGCGGCCCAGAACGCCATTCTTTCGGCATAGCAAGGCCCAGACAGTACTGATCAAGATGACGTCGGCGAGGAGAAATGCCGGTAGACAAAAAACAAAGACTGGTACAGGAAATCCATGGGCATTGAGGAATAGGCGAAGAAGCTTGGTCGTAATAACGGAGATGACGAAGATGGCAAACAAGAAGGAAGTCAAGGTAGGATGCATTGCGGGCTTGTGTTGGTCGTCATCGAGACGAAACCAAGCCGCTCGAGGCCTTTAGGCAAGGTCGACTGTTACTGCTATTGTCCGGTCTGGTCTGTTCGATGGTTCGTCTTGGGATAACACACAACTCAGACTTGTTTCGAGGCAATCACGAGGGTGGGCCGAGTCAGCGAGCGCCGAGGACGAAGATGGTAAGGAATGGAATGACAGCCACAGGGAAGGGTTACACGAACAAAAGAAGAAAAAAGAAAAAAAAAGAAGAAGAAGAAGAAGAAGACCCAACCATCGCAGACCAGCTGAATGTTATGTAAAAGCTGCTGCCTCGAAGACCCAATTGTGGTGGTTTGAGCTTGGGGGCGGCGGATGCAAGCTTCTGGTAACAAGCTGGATGAAAATTTCAGAGAGCGGGATCAGCGCAGCGTCGGTCAAACCGCTTGGTGGATGCATGTGGTGCCAGTGCTCTTGGTGGTGACACAATCGGTCGTGAGCCAAGGTGCGGTCAAAGCTGACCACCAGACTCAATCAAGTAAACTGGAAACGGGCACCGCGCACACGACCCGAGACCAAGTCGGGGGTTTTGTGGTTTCAAGTTTGTCAAGAAGATGGAGGATGTCAACGTGTGTGTGGCGGAAAACAGGCAGCGAACCAGATGCTTGGCTTCGTACAGACCGAACAAGGGCGGCGGAGAAGGCAAATCGCGCGACTGATTGACGCTGGGGTGATTGGAACGGTTCAGCGCAGAGGATTGGGCACGGGAGACAACGGAATAATAAAACCAATAAGAGATAAGAGCGTAGTGCGGAATGGAGCTGCATCCAGGACAGCAAAGAACAAAAATATGCGATTGACTCTGGACTCTTGAGTGATGGACCCAACCCTGTCCAACAACAGATGGAACAACCCCTTGGAAGTCGATCTCAGATGCTTCACCGCGCGCCGTTGGTGGAGCTGCAACTTGCAAGGATTGTTCTGTCGGGGGTGGATCCCGCCCCTGCACGTGAAAAGCGGGTCATGGGAAGCAGGACGCCTGTGAAGGGAGGAAGACAGTGGGACGCCCCCATTTATTTTTATTTTACTTTTTTATTTGGACTTTTTTCTTTTTCTTTTTTCATTTTTCAGTTTTCAGTTTTCATTTTCTTTTTTTGCCCGCCTTAAACATGATATATGGAGGAAGAAAGAGGGCACGAGGCACGCACACACAGACACAGACACACACTCACACACACACAAAGATTCGTGGATCAATAGACAACCATCAACAAATGTGAACAATGACAGCTTGACACGAGGTTGCGCCAGCAACCAAGCCAAAAGCAACAAGGCGAAGCAGAAGTCCTCCGATGGCCAAGGCGTCGGGTCCGTCTGGTCCTCAATAGCAGGAGTCACTGCGTCTTGGTAGCTCACGTTGCATCCGGGCTTTTCCTCCTCCGGAATCCACATTGGCGTGCATGCGTGATGTTTCAATGCCATCAATAAGATCATTGATGCCTGCAAGGTCCACCGTGCCTGCCACGTCTAGCCAGCCTCGAGTGCCTCCAGTCAGCACTGGTCCCTGGTGGCTCCTTCCGACCGACTGGCGCCCGAAATTGCCCGCAGACTAGCCCAGGCCAGGGTAACAGCAATACAGTTTGAAAATGTTACATCCAGAAGGAGCTGATGATGTATTCATGATCTATCTAGGAATGCTCACACCACACAAAATGTATGGTATGGGCATATCTGGCAAGATGCCTGATATATGAGGCTAAACTAGGGCATCGTGGTCCGCGTGTTCCGAAGAGCTTAGGCTAAGAGGAACCTAGGGATCCCGCGATGCGTAACAGAAAAAGAAACCACATCCTAATTCGTGTTATCATCTCCATTATTCTGCCGAGTTTTTCTTTCTTTCTTTCTTGTCTTTCTTTCTTCTCTTCTTTTGCTGATCTTTGACGAAATAACACTTGTGGAGTCGCCTCGCGAGTTTCCTCTTGGCGTGGCTTGCTAGCTGCCTTTTGAGACGGTCTTCCGCAACCTCTGCGATCACCAGTGCATGCTCGCTTGTTGCGGCATCTAGTCAATAGCAGTTTCTCATTTTCTCAGCATTGTCACGATTGTAGCCTACTTCAGTTCCCTGAGTAGAAACACAACCCCCATCTTGCACCAGCACTATTTTTATTCCCATGCTTGAACAAAAAGACATGCGTCCCAGCTGTCATGTCCAACCAGTCTATCATGAAATGTCTGGAGAAAGCGTGGCCAGTTGGACGATCGATGTGGACTGAAATCCTTTCGTTTCTTTTCCCCTCATAGTAACCCTGCTCAACGGTATGCGTCAGAACAAGTGTGAAAGAATGGACATTAGACGTAGGACAAACTCTTGTGTCTTCTGCTGAACGCTCCTGCAAATCCAGGGAAAGTATCTCTTCGCCAGCAAGGAGCAGAAAGCAAAGTCACGGAGTATTCGGCAAAGTAGAATCGCCCCTTCGAGCCGGCAAAATGCCACGCTCAGAGACCTCGTCTTCAAAGGTACTCAGTCGAGAATTCGCAACTGTTGCTTGATACTTATTTGGCACGGGCCACTCAGGAAAAGGCGACTTTACAATTGCATGTATTTTTTTTTTGGATTCCCACAGCTTATGTTGAATTTTGGCATGGTGGGTGAGGTTTATGAGATGTAGTATGAGGAAGGCAAAGAGCGGAATCCAACCTGAAAGATGAGCAGCCCCGATAAACTTATTTCGGATCCTCTCGCAGCACGTGTTTTCAGGACATTCTCGGATCCATCGAATACACGGCGGCCAGCTCTCCCAGCCACTTGATTATAGTTCAACACCGTAAGAGATTCGAGATCAAGAAAAAAAAATCTTCTTGTAACCCTAAGCTTTTCGATGTCCTGAACTAGTGTTCTATGCCTAACAATACATTCAAGATAGACTATTCTTAAATAGCATCTCAAGTCTCGAGAAAAAATCAGCAATAAAGTCGCGAAAAATACTAGGGAAACATAAGATTGTACAGCAATCCTTGTTCATGTTCGCGGGATGCATGTGTAGGCCATGTCGCATAGCCTCGACCGTCCCCGGCTCTACATCTGCGCCCTCGAGCTGCGTATTTGCCTTCTATACCGAGTAGTTGTGTCCCGTTACTGCGAAAACAAGTCTCGGACTGCTGTGAGATCGAATTCAACCATCTGCTCTATGAATGAGGCTCTTGCATCGAATCATTCATCCTAGAGAATCCGTCATCATCTTGACGATGATGATGGGCTTAATCCGTCCTTGGTGGATGCGTCCGAGACCTCTCGCATGCTGGGTGCCCGCTAACCTGAGGCATTTCATCGGACCTTTCCGGCATCCCAAATTTGATCTTTTAGACATTGTTCCCTTCGCTCTGCTCTGCCTTGTTGAATTCATCAGAGCTGTCAGGGAGTAGAGGCAGCCTGACTCGGGGCCTTCCAAATTCTTTGTTTATTTTATATCAAGCAACAAGGATCAGTGAGGAAAGAGCTGTAAAAAGTCTCAAAAATCCTTCAATTCATTCCGCTACAGTCTTATATCCTTAACGTCTTCGTCTAGGATAGTACGTTATTTTCCCACTCTTGGTCTATTATTTTAGCATTTAGTCACCCCAGACTCCGTGTCGCTGTTTCACGCCACCTGAGCGGAGGTCCATTTTTGTTGTCGTTTCCAGCGCCAGGCAAAATCTATGATGCATCGGCCTCGATCTACACACTCGTGTGACTTTTCAATCTGCTCCTCCGGACCTTCACTTCACCTTCGTCATCATAATGCGAAGACACGAAAATACAATCATGGAAGGGGAAAAATCTCAACTAAACATAATATCGACTCTTCTTTGAAGGGTAAGCTGTTACCCTATGTTGGCTTCTTGGATATTAGGACATAACGATTGTTACATGACTGGACCAAACCCAAGGTGGTTGCATACATCATCCACCTCCGTACCGCGCAAGCGATTCGAGAGGCACATCTCCTGTGAGAATCGCTGTAAATGAGTTCAAGAATCAGGACGGGATTCAGGTACTATTTCGCATTAGTATCCCAGTTCTGCAAACTAAGAAATCTGCATGAACAATGCTATTCACCTTTGCCCAACCCAGATGTAAAAGGATGCATCATATGACCTTAATTCATTGCGTAACAACTTTTTCATCATGATACCCTTGCATATTCCAGCAGTTAAATGTCGTAAACATCGATGCATCTGAAGTCGCCTAAATAAGGCCTCACGTGCCGTACACATGCAACGTAGAATTGCCTTTCTTGGAAGATCGTTATTACCACGACGATCTTGAACAATGCCGCATAAATCTGGTCCAAAAAGCTCAGGAAACTTGCCACAGGCGATTATAAAGCTTGACAGATCAGTACAAGAAATTGTGGCCATGGGACCAAGATTTCAAATACGACACGCAATCAAAATCAAGTGGAATTTGAGGCGCGAATAGAATAGATAGAAGACTGGATATTATCAGGCAAAGCTCTGCTTTGCCTGATGAAGCGTAAACATCGTGCCCGAATACAGGCAGGCTAAGGCGGAGCGCAGCTTCCCGCTTTATATATTTAAAGCAAGGCCGTCCTATGGATAATCTTGCAATCTTTAATTATCATTGGCTACTTATAGAATATACTTTTCAGTAACTCGTTAATTAGAGTCTAATGTATTGTAATTTTAATATATATTAAAACAGCTTTTATTATAAAACGGGGGAAGATGGAGATGGGGGGAGGCCTAACCAGCTTATAGCAGCGCTTTAGAAAAACCGCTATTAAAAGAGGGGAAAACGGGTAGAAAGGAAGGTAACTAAAGAGAGAAAGAATAGCTAACATAGACGATAATAAAGAGGAAAAAATAGCGGGATAAGAAGGCAATGAAAAAAAGAAATATATATATATATATATATTAATAGATAGGTGTTTATTTTTGGCTCAAGGTATCCGACGCTTTGCCTGCCTCCATAATGACGATAATTTCGGGCAGCCATAAGGGTCACGTAAAGAAGCATCAAGCAATCGGTTCGCGTTAACATCTGACTTGGCCTGTCCGCTTCCAGATTCCATAGTCGTTCCTCTCATTCTCGATGGTCGCCCTATCACATCATACTTTGTATCCAAACCCGGCCATACAGCTCTTGTACTGCTCGAAAAGCGTTTTCATTCCGATTCTTCACTGTTGAATTTGAAGAAGCCATTGCTTCTCATCTGTCCTGCATACTTTTCGAGATCCGGCAATAACAGGGTGGATATGTAAGAGGATTTATTCTAAGTGATGTTGAAAGAGAAGAAAAACTACTGGTGATCGAACAACTATGCGGAGACCGATATCTATCGACTTTATGACATCGTTCTCTGCCTACGCCTTAGTATGAGGCACGGCTGAGACGCCTGAGAGCAATGTATTTTAATAACGCGTGTATGCGGTAGTGAATTGATGTCATCTATCCTTAAACTACACTCGAATAATACAGTGCTAAGGACTTGTTATATTTCCTATTAATGATGGAAAAGCTCTTTTCTTTCTTTCTAATGGTTTAAAAATTGAATCCCGTGGAACTGTTTAAGCCTTTATTGGTAATTGCCTTGGTGGAGTTAAGTTTTGCAGTCTTAATAATTCTTGAAAGTGATTGCGAAGTTAACAATAATATGTCTGTTTTTGCTTCTCAGGGCTGTTAAGGGAGAGTGTGTGCATAGGACTCTGTGTGACCTTAGTCTTCTAAGCTTGTGCCTGATATGAGAAGAGAAGAGGCTCGTTAATGATATAAGAGACGGGTATTTGCTCCTCACTATATGCTATAACCCTTTTGCCTAGTGGAGATGTCTTGTCATTACATGATAGGCAGGTAGCTATCCAGGGGTTGTCTAAGAACAGTACTGTGTCTGGTGAGCAATGTTAATAAAAAAAGAAGAATCGCGGCTTTCTAGGATGCCAATAGTTTTGAAGCATGGAAGTGTTGTCCAGTTATATTTGGTCTTTTTTTTTTTTTAAAAAAAAAAAAAGAAAAACACTACTAGGACGTTGGGATGCTCCTCAACCTCATTGATTCTAGAAACATGGTCCAAAATTGCTTCAGTATGCATGCCTGAAATTTTGGAACAAGTTTCATAGCAAAATGCTGCCTTATGGGTACCATGTCCTTATAAAAGTACTGATGCGAATGTTAAACTTGTGCTGCACTGTGGGATGCAGAGCGATTGTAACAGAAAATGGGCGTGCAAAATATTTGTTAGGAAATGGGATAGATTGTTGGTGTGCTTGAATGCACACTGTTCTGAATTTTACATTTTCTACCGCGTCTCACTGCCCTTTTGTCATTCAAATCCGTCCTTGAACTAAGTTACCACTCGCTTATATGTATGAGATCATAAAACATGCTGAAAAGATTGCTATAATGAATTAAGATACATGTCCTATTGGGAGCTTTGTAGCCATTGATGAAAATGGTCTTATTGGAAACACTAAGGTTTGTGCAGAGCGAGCACGGCCAAAATCCGCAATCCATCGTGAACTCACGTGCATATGAGGAGTACTCAGTTTATCGCAGGTTATTGAAAGCTATAGCCAGGAGCAGGCAATGACGTCTAACAGTGAACGACAGAAACTTCCAAGGATCCTCAGAGGTGAATTTCTTCGTTTCTTCTGCGCACCATCAATTTTGCAGAAGGATTTGCTGTCATGTTGAGGCCGAACTTTCTTGGCTCAACATCAGTTCCTTCAACTAATTTAAAGTCATACTTCATTAAGATATGACACAGCACGAGCTTAATTTCTTCAGAAGCGAAAAACCTTCCCGGGCACGCATGGAGACCATATCCAAATCCCATGTGTTCAGGACTTACGCTGACAAGCTGAGCTGAATGCTCTTTGCCCGGAATCTGACGCATCTTGTAGAAGCGGTACCCATCAAACTGATCTGGTTGCTCGTACGAAGCGGCGTCCCAGTGCTTGTGCGCAGATACCAGTGTTAGCTTGTTCTTTGGTAAGACTGTGCCGTCAGAGAGTTTGATATTTGCTGTGGTCATCCTGCGCATACTTGCTAAAGAATCAATGTTAATACTTGTTATTCAGGCACAAGAATGATAGCTCACATACACTCACCAATAGATATAGGCTTCAATCGTTGACTTTCTTTCAAGACGCTGTCCATCAGCTTGAGTTTGTAGAGCGAATGTTTTGACCAGCCATCAACTCCCAGAACAGATATTATTTCCTTTCGCAGAGGCTCGATGAGTTCAGGATTGCATGCGAGGTCAAGCATCACCTGTGTGAAGAAGTCTGTGGTGCTGTGAAGAGCCGCGACGGAGAGCGAAAGCTGAGCGCCGGCTGGATCATATGTCGTCTTCTTATCCTGTGCTGTTTGCTCCAGCCACTCAATCGCATCATTGCACTCAAACTTTTCACCTTTGCGGGCTGCATCTGCCTTTTCGGCGCGCCTTTTTTCAAGAAGCGGATATATAAGACTTTGTGCATCTCGAACAAGGGCGCGAGCGGCGGTACAGTGAGGCAGGAACCATTGGACCAGGGGTCGCAACCAAGACGGCCATAGTCGCAGTTCCTCCACTGCTTTGAAAGCAACAACGGTATACGTAGTTGTGACCCGTAGCCACTGCGGGTTCCGACACATTTCCATCCCCAAGAAGACGCGTGATGTGATGCGTGCCATGAGTTTCAAATTTGCTTCTTTGGCGATGATTTCGTGCCAATCTGATGAAGGTAGGGTTAGCTATCCTCTTTTTAGCCGCCCAAGTTACGTGGGGAATATATGGCTCTAACCTTCATCATCAGTGTAGACATCCTTCAGTACGGAGGTGCACTCGTCTGACACTGGTTGAGTCACCAGTGTCAATTGATGAGTGAGCTGATTTCGTGCAACAAGCTTCATGAGATGACTTTCCTTAGTCCCTTCTCGGAATCCATCGAAACCGGGAAGATGCGCGTAGAACCACTGCTTGAGTTAGTATACAACTGTGTTAGACTTATGTTCTCTCTACTAACCTTGAAGGCGGCCTTTGTGAAACTAAGCTGGTCATGGTTGCGGATTTCGTAAGCGTATTTTGGCGGCAGTATTAAAACCTCTCCGACGTCGGCCATAATCCGAAATGGGAGTCCGGAACTCAAGGCTAGGCCCTTGGCGATGAGTTGTCGAGCACCAAACATGAACTCCTTTTTGACGCGGACATTAGTGAGATCCCCAAATTTCTTGCCATTGACGAGGCGAAACGGCGACGCCTTCAGCCATTTGAGGCTGCAGATCAGGACGAAAATTGCGGTCGAAACCAGAGTAAGCGCATAATTAATCTTTACTGAGCCATTTAGCGGAGTAAATCCCGAATCATAGTGTATTTGGAGACTTGATAAGTTCGATGAAAACATGTTGCTTTGCATCGATTGAACGTTTAAGCAATATTGTGTAAGGTAAAGCTGCGAAGATGCTTCCGTCTTTGTCCAAATCACGTAGTGGCACAGACGAGATCGTGGTAAGTTAGTCAAGCCAGCCACGCTTTTTATACCTTAATACTAATGCTAGCTGTGTGGTTACGGCGTGTAGTGTGAAGATGGCGCGAACCAGTAACCTTTACATTGCAAAAGAATATTAAGCAAGAAAATACTACAAATCAGACTAGCAAGTGCCCAGGCTAACTCAGGCTACTAAAGGCAACTGACTCGACGTGATTCGGTAGTCATTTGCGCGAATTTAAGAAGCCCTTACACAGATCCCTACTAATATCAGGCGAATGCGAAAGAAGTAGCAATGGATTATTACGCGCATGGCAGTCCATACCTTACACGCAACAGTTGCCTAAGTACCTTATGTATGTATGTAGCTAGAGGTAATACAGGATCCTTGCTATATAGGGCCTCTCAGCTAACTGCCCCGTTAGGGTCACGTGTGCTCGGTTGCTAAGGTGTTGTAACATCATCCAGGGGGTATACTGTTTTTCTTATTTTACATTTGTACTTGTGAACTTTTATCTTAGCCCTAGCACAGCCTTTAATACAATAGATAAAGCTACTTGCCCTTATACTTATACAGCGAGATAAAAGCTAACTAATGGCTACATATAGTGGGTGGACAAATTGATCTAGCTAAATAAAGGGATCTATACCGGAATTAGCTGCATTAATTTAGTTGCCTAATAACCTTGCTAATAAGCTAAAAAGGAAAATAATTTAATAAAAAAGGAAAAAAAATATAATATTTTATATACTAGTTCTCTATAGCAATAATAGCCTTAACATAATAGAGTATTGTATTTATAAATTTTAAAATAAATGTTAATTAGGTAAATGTATATCATGGCCACCCATGGCCATAACCGCTCACGCAGGGAACGTATGGTTAGTCTCGTAAAAGCCTAAGGCAGGTATATGTGATAGATTTGAGCTAGAGGCTCGGATCCATAGTGGAGCAAGAGAGGAGCATATAAGGCAACCTACTATACCTATAAGGCAAACACTATAAATATATATTATATATAAAATAGATATATAGTAAAGGGAGATAGTAGTCTTTCCTTCCTCCTTATAGATAATAATAACTTTATTAACACTAGATCGCAGTAGCTATCTAGGCTAGTCTATAACAGTATAAGGGAATAAGGCATATAACAGCCTTACTATAACTTAATAGTATACTAAAGGGGTATATAAAAGAGAATTATATAATAGAGTAAAGATTTATACCTTTAAGCACTACTCCCTACCTAGTAGCTATATTATAGTATATACTCTACCTTAGTCTTCACTCTATAAGCAATATCCCATACCTAGCCTTAATAAGTAAAGGGTATATACATAACTGTGATGCTAGTTATAAGGAAAATTAGGGGCAATTAGGTAGAAAGAATATAACCTAAATTATCTCTAAGAATTTAAGGTAAAACTAGTAGTATTACTAAATTAAGACTTACTTTCTTCTTTTTTAAATTTAAAGTAATTCCTTATTAAATTCTAAGAGAATCTTTTTTATTCTATAATACCTTTCTTTTTATAATATATTATTAATATATAAATATTTAATTTATTTTAATAATTACTTATTTTTAATTAAGTAGTAAATTATAATAAAAGTATATATAATATATATATTTAAATTTCTATATATACTAAATTTAATATAATAATTATTTCTTTTTTAAAATAATATTAATTTAATATTATTATAATTAAGTATATATTTCATTTTATTTTATTTTTAATTTAAAGTATATATTTTTTTATTTTATATTTTTTATTATTTTAAAACTAATCATACTTACTAATTTAATATATAATTATAATTATAATATAGATTATTTTAGTTTAATAAAGGATTTACTTTATAATTCTTCTCTTTTCTTTATTATATTTTAATTCTTTTATTAAATCTTTTTAATTTTGAATATA
>AFRA01000593.1:0-22045 GCA_000223055.1 Claviceps fusiformis PRL 1980
CTAGGCATTATATTTATAAGAGATAATAATAAAGGGATATTCTAAACTAATATATTAATAATTAATTATTTATAACTTAAATATATTTATAAATTAAAATTACTTACTATTAAACCTAGCTATTTAATAGCTATAGTATATTTATTCTTTCTTAAGCTTAAATACTTATTATATTTTTATATAATTTACTTATATAAATATATTAATTAATTAATAATTAATTATAAATTAATTTAACTTATAGATTTAGTATTATAGTTTTTACTACTAGTTTTATATATAAATAAACTAATATTAATAAGGAAGCTAATATTATACTCCTTTTCTTTTTTTTTTCTTTTTTTTCTAAAGATAAAGGTAATTTTAGCTTTTATTACTATAGGTACTTACTTTATAGTTTTACTATAAAGAAAATATATAATATTAGTATAATATTCTAATTAATTATTAATTAATTATTAAGTAATTAAAAACTAATAATAATTAGAAATTACTTACTTTTAATATACTTAGCCTTAATATATAAAGGCACCTTAGTATAAACTACCTTAACCTCTAAATAATATATATTTTTAATATATACTTTAAGGTTAGAGGTATTAAAGTAAAATGTCTCCTAATTTATTATTAATTAATTATTTAAAAAAAAAAAACTTTATATACTAAGCTATATAATTTACTATTATAGTATAGAATATAATAAAAAACCTTATTAAGTAGGATAATTACTACACTATTTTATACCTAAAAATTAATTAAGTAATAAAGAATTAATTAATAATTAATTAATGCTTACCTATATTTTAAATAGCTTAAAATTATCCTATTACTTTCTTTTATTATTAAATATAAGCTAGCTTTAATAATACTTTAAATATAAAGTAAACTCCCTAAGGGCGCTACCCTTAATATAAAGTATAATAAATTATTAATTAATTATTTAGTAATTTTAACTTAGAATTTTTAGCAGTCTTTAGGGATAGGGGTAGAAGGTAGAGAAAGAGTACTATAGTGTATAGGGCACAATAGCAAGCTTACCTAAGAGTTAGTTACGTACGCGCGCAATTAAAGTGGAGCAACTCTTAGGTGAACTAGTTGAACAACCCTCATGTTATCTACCCCCTCCTCAGTATTGCCCAAAAAGGGTATGTTCACGTTTAACAATTATTTAGTGCACTAGACCCCCACTATTCGTGCAACACATGAAGATTTGACACAATTGAACCATGTCCATAAAGGCGGTGAGACGTCCACCCCACCTCCTCGCTGCCTCGCAACGGCAGAAAAAAAAGTCAAGATACCATTGCCCAGAGACAACACGATCCACGTCAGACAGACACACCCACCCACGACCAGCGTCCTCATTGCCAAAAAAAAAAAACCCGCTACCACCACTCCATCCCAAAGACGCTCGAATCAATTGCAAAAAAAAAAAAGACAAAAAAGGCATTAAAAAAAAACTCAATACCAAAAACGCCCCATCTCCCTGCCCCTCATGGCCCAAGGCACAATCAAACCCTCCACCAAAGCCAAAGCCCCCAAGGCGACACACTCCAAGAAGCAGGCCTCCAAGGTGGGCAAGCGAGGTACCAAGCCCAGCATCGACAAGGTCCACAGGAAGTTCACGGCGGGGCTGACGGCCAAGACGGAGGCTCTGCTGGGGGAGAGGGCGGGACATTTGGAGTTGATTGGCAAGGGGAAGAAGGGGAAGGACAAGAAGGCGACGCTTGGGAAGGGGGGGTCTAAGAAATTTGGTTGATTGGATGTTTTTATTTCCGGTTTTTTTTTCTTTGTTCTTTTTTTTTTGGCATTTTTGCATTTTTGCGGTTTTGCGGTTTTGCTACCTTGATGATTTGAGGATATCAAGCATGGTGGTGCTTTTTTGGAGTTTTCGGTTTCCTTCAAGGGGGGTTTGCTCTTTATTGTGAATGTGACGAGGGGGGAGGAGGGCGGATTGGGGTTTCTGGAGATGCCATGGGCTGAGGAGTCCGACTTGATTTGGTCGACGCTGCTCGATCAATTCCTCGCACGTTCGAACAAAACAATACCCCAAGGATGGCATGCCGTACTGCTTCGCGACAGCAAGTCTACGGCATATGCATGCACATTTCTACGTACGTACACACTACATACAGGTCCATGTACATACTGCATGCCTCCCCCGGACACGTCTGTCGCACTCTCGTCTTCCTTCACCTCGTCTTGCCATGCCCTTTTCGAACGCGACGACTGGATACCGTGGGACTCGTCTGGTATACGCGTTCTTTCCGTGCGCCTTGAACAGATGAAGATGCGTTCCAGGAGGCAGGTTCTCCACTATGATTCAGTGGAGGGAATCACGCACCGGCATGTTGGTCGACGGCCTAGATCAATCTTCATGGATAGCATCTAGCACCGCAAAGAGGGCGCATGGGCGGGAGACATTTCGAGGGCTGATGTCTAGGAAGCTGGTCTGGTGCATTCGGCGGCGGGCCAGCAGGGACACGAGAAGCGCGAGAGAAGCCGTACAAAGGCGGCCGTCGTCGTGGGTCAGGGAGATTTCCTAACGTGTTCAATGTGGGATGTTATTTCGCGCGCCAGGCCGTCCCATTCTACCAGCCGGACAAAAAGGAGAAAGACTACATGCAGCAGCCTCTCTCCCCTGCAAGTCAAACACCGAAGCCGAGGCAGCGCAGCTGCAGTGTGCGCGTTGCGCGTTCGGGGAAAGAAGTGCAGTGTCTGGCATAGCGGCGAGGCGTTTATGCTGAATTTTGATCGTCACCGTAAAATTACATGGACGTTGGTGATGTGGGTTGTCTGAACGCTTCGTCGTGCTGGGCTGCTCCCGCCGGGACCTGCATCTTACGAATGTCGAGGATGGGCCTACGGATTTCGAGATGTGGAGGGACATGACTGTGTTGGTGATCTGAATTAGCTAAGAAACAGGACCGAAAGTGAAGAATCGAAAGGGTTCACAGCTAGAACTTGACGTTTGTCAACAACAGGGACCACGAAACTGGTGAATCATTGACTTGATTCAATGAGGATAATGTTGAACTAAACCCATCTTTAGTTTAAATTGTGTTTTTCATAGTATATCACTTTCTTCTGAGTGAGCACACCGCTTTATGTGCGTGCGTGTGTGCATTCCTGTGTTATATGTACAAGCAGTCTAATCGGGGCACGATGCAACCTCGTTTTTATATTTGCATGTAAATGACATAGCAATAACGTGATAAGTGCAACGGGCTTGAAACGGGCCCTCAACATAATCTACTGTCGATGTACTCATCAGCGCTTGCTGTATAAACGGTCGAAAAGCGGCCTTGAAATATAATTTCGCTTTGAGATGCTCATAAGCGCTAATACTAGGCATTCTACAGAATCTCGTTTTTGACGTATTTATCAATCGTTGTAAAACCAGGCCCTGAAGATAACCTATTCCTGACATATCACAAAGGATATGGACCAGACATGAAATATTCTCTAGTTTATCAAACTGACAAACAAAGGCAAGCAGGCACTCAATGAAACGCAATTCTGCACATTTGCCAAACAGTGTAAAACAGACCCTCAACACAACCTAATTCGAATATATTCACCACATCCTCGTGGATGCCTCAAGTCATCGGCATCATAAAGCCGGGCAAAGCGCCAGACTACCCTTGGTAAAATAAAGCTGTTATTTCTTTTGCTTTTTTTTTTCAATCATTTTCTTCATTGGCTGTTTACTGGCTACTTCTTTGTGCTTTTTTCGTCACTTTCTTCGCTATCTGCTTTTTCCACTTCATGTTGGCTTCTTTGCAAGCTGGTTTTTTTCTTTCTCCTTTTACTAGCTTCTGCTTCGTAAGCTGACCTTTTTTTTTTTTTTTTTTTTTTTAAATTCACCTTCTGCACTAGCTGTCTCTCCCGCTTTTAATCAGCTTCTTCTTTGCAAGCTATCTTTTGCTCTCTTATCAGCTTTCTTGTTACCTTCTACTGCTTTTTTCTAGGGGGGCTGCCCTAAACCTCCTCCTAATATCTTTACACTCGATATGACACAGCCCTTATTTTAACCCATACAAACCTATCAAATCGGGGCACGACATGATCGTGATTTATTTTCATAAAAGGTATGCATCCGGCGACAACACAATCTAGTTCTCACTTATCAGAGACATGCACAACCAACAACGCGACTCGGTCTTGATACATCTACAAAGGCCGCAAAACAGAAACATATTTCGTACATCCAACGAACGAAAAATGAATAAATACAATGATATAATCTAGTTTTACACATCCAAAAACGGCTTACAAATGAAAATGAGAAGATAAAAAGAGTGCAATCGCGTACAATTTTTAGTAATCATAGCTCAAAATTCCCCCTTCTTCCAATCTCTATAAAAATACAGCAAAGGCGTCCAATCTAGCCCTCTTCTCTTCCACGAATTGTGTTCGGATTGACAAGGTTTAGCTCCCCACAAAGACAACCTGCTCCACGCGCGCAACACCACCGGTCTGGGCGTTCGGGCCCGTGGTCGCACCCTCGATGGCGCTTCCGCCCCAGGGGCCGCCCGATGTTTGACCGATCATCCTGTTGACGCTGTCGAGGGTGTTCTCGTACTTGAGAAGCTTGGCGGCGGAGCCGGGGGGCAGTTCGTGCCGCAGGGCAATGGTCAGTCTCTTGGACTTGGGGGTATAGGCGAATTGGAGGATGGTGCCGGTCTTGGCCGTGATGGAAAGGCCCAGGGGTGCCACGTAGATGGAGCGACGGACCGTGTCGCGCGGCTCGACGACAATGGTCTCCTCGGTGGTGGAGCTGGCCATGTTGCCGCCCATGGAGATCCAGCCAAAGTCCGGGTGGTGGACGAGGTAGGTGCACGAGCCGGAGATGATGCCGAGGTAGTTGGGGCCGTAGTCGCCCGAATAGGCATCCCACTTGAGGAGGTCCGGGTTGGAGTGGAAGGCGGTGGAGGCGAAGCCGTCGGCGTTGACGTTGCTCAGGGGTCCCATGATGCCGCCGAAGCCGACGCGGAGGTCGTACAGGGCGGCGGGGTCGGAGGGCTTCGTGTTGTACTTGTACGACGTGAGCAGCGGGAGGGCGTTGAGGGAGGAGCCGTAGTGGTGGATCATGCGCTCGACCTGCTCGATCTTGGAGCTGTAGAGGAAGTCCCAGTATCGACGAGCGTTGCCGTTCCAGCCCCAATGGGCCACGGTGGGCATGTAGCCGCGGATGGAGTTGAGCGCCTTTTGCTGCAGTTCCTTGTTGTTGAAGTACTTGGCCCAGGCGTAGATGGGTTCTTGGCCGGTCGAATCCCAGGCCATTTCGCTGCCAAAGGGGCTGGACTGGCGCATCCATGCGGTGACTCGATCGCGCATGACGCGCTCCATGTTGTGGAACTCGTCCATCAAGTTCTCGGCTTTGAGGTCCCTGAGGAGGTGTGTCCAGATGGTCTCGCCCATCAGGCCGGCATCCGCGTAGGCGGTGATGGGGGTGTCGTCCGACAACTTGGCCTGTGAGGCCATGACGGTGTGGTATGCCTGCTTCAGGTACCACAACGCGGGCTGGCGTTTGAGGATCCCGGCCGAGACCTGCTCGGCTCGGTAGAGACTGTAGTAGGCGGCCGAGACGTGGACGTAATCGTATGCTCTCCATACGGCGGTGGCGTCCGTCTGGTTCCAGGAGTACTGCCAGTCCGTCGACTTGGAGTAGGGGTAGTTGGGCAGAGCTTTCGGGTCGTAGTAGAACAGACTGCGTTTGACGCCGTAGGGGGTCTTTCCATCCTTCTCTTGGAGGTTGCCCCAGATGGCTGTGTTGGCCATGAGCTCCAGCTTTTCGATCTCGGCAGCATCAGGGAGCACCGACGATTTCATAAAGATGGCTTCGTGGATAGAACCAGCCTCATCGGCAATACCCGCGATCCAGACTCGCTTCTCCTGAGTGATTTGCGCCCGGGCCTCGTAGTCGTATGCGATGATGGAGTTGGTCCGGTTGAAGGGATCCCGGGCGTCACTGAACCAGGATTTGGTCAGGAAGAAGTTGCTGAGCTTGGACGCCGTCTCCAGGGTAGAACGCGTCACGACATAATGAACCGTTTGCGTGGTGCCGTCGGCGTACGTGATGGTCACCCGGACTCGTCCAATGGCCGACGGGGCGGCGCCAACGTCGTAGGCCTTCCACGCAGGGTTGGCCGCCTTGGATGGGGTGAAAGTGAGCGCGCCGGCGGGCTCCACGCTGATGGACTGTACATCGGACTTGGACTGGAGGAACAATTTGGCCTTGAGGTCGTGCGGAACAATGTATCCGGGTATGCCGACCGCGACGGGCTTGCCAAGCTTGGCCACCGTCGGTTCAATGTCCGGGATCGTCTTGGTCGGGGTGAAGCGCAGCGCGTAAGATACCGACTTGCCGGGGCCAAGCACCACGGATGTGGGCTTGTTCCACGGCTCCGTCTTGTTCCACTCATTCTCGGCCCAGGCCTTGGTCAGGACCTCCCATGAGTAAAAGCCCTCGAAGACTTGGGAATTGTAAGCCAAGGGATCGTTCCAGTCCTCATCGAGATATCTCCATGCCTCGAACTTGGTGTCCTTGTTCTCGGGGGTGATGACGAGGTTGGGACCGGTGCCCGTCAACCGGGTAACTTGAACGTAGCCGGCGTCGAGACCAATGTAGGGATCAATCAGGTTGCATTTCGCCGTGGTCTCTTCCGCAGTGCGGTTGGTGAAGATGCTGTTGAACTCGATGGGGAAACCAAAGGATCCCAGCTCGAGCGCCGCCGATGACGACGGGTTCGAGACAGTCGCCTTCAGGACGAGGTCGTCGCCCTCCTTCAGCCACACTCGCTTGAGGGCCAGCTTTCCCTTGGCTGCGGGAGATACATTGGAGAAGTCGGAGTGCAGAATGGCTCCTGCAGGCGCCGAGTTGATCGGTTTCGTTGCTCGGAGAGCAGCCGTGTTGAAATCGTTCCAGGCGCTCTGCCCCTGGATCCGCCAGCGGATCGTGACATCGCCCGTGTGGTACTTGTCGGGACCGGCTCGGAAATGGAAGTAGTCGGAAGGACTGAAATCATAGCTTTCATCCAAGGACGGCTTCAAAGACTGCAAAACGCCGGAATCGGCGGCCAGCGTGCCTGTCCAGCCACCCGTGGAAAAGGTGGTTTGGGCCAAGACCGCCGAAGCCGAGGCTTGGACGGCAAACGCACTCAGACGCATCGTCGTGTCTCGTGTCTAGCAGAGACGTTTGCGCGCATAAAAAGAGTCTTGCAAAATCGTCTCGATGGCTCAGCAGGGGGGAGGTGAAGCCACACGCGTGGAAGTGCAATCGCCATCATTTATAGGTTGAGATGCACGATACGAGACAAAACTTTGTTACAGCACAGGGTGGTGATTGCGGGATAAACCGAGCCATTCCCATTAATGAAACCCATCCTGAGCTATGAATTCCCTATGGATTCCACTCGGACAGTCAATCAATGCTCGTTTCGGACATTCTTGATTTATCATGCTAGCCAGGGTCGCGTCAATGCCTGCAAGAGGTTCAAAAATCCTGCGGCAGGAAAAAAAAAAAAACAAACCTCACTAGATCTGCCTAAAGTTTGTGGCTGACAGTGTAACCTATGCATCGGGATTAGAAACTTAGCGTAAACACTAATTAATGATGTTATATGTATATATATAAAAAAAAGCGCTAAATAAGCAGCAACAAGGAGGTCTTCCAGGCTAGAAGGCGATAGGACAATTAGATAGACGACTTGGCGTGGGAAACCCTGGATAGAATAACATCGACACCCAATAGTGATCCACATACATCTTGTACCCGACATTTGTCGAGCAACAAAATCTTGTCGCCATTTCGTGTATCAGACCCTTATGACGCATTCACAATTTGACGATTGATGATAGATGATGAAGGCGACATAGGCGATATTGTTCGACGCGGCACGCTCGGATTGACGCATGGCACTGCGAGACATTTGATGAGGATGCGCCGGGTTGTGCTTCAGGCAAGGATGGCATCGCTCCTGAACAATTCCTTCCCGTTGCTTAGGGCCGTGGATGAATGGGAAAAGGGATTTCATCCGTGCCTCCAATTCGTTGGCTCGCGATTGAATGGAACGACGGCGTGTATCTGCTGTTTTTGCAATTCCCCTTGCTTTCAATCATGGACTTTTTGCCTTGATAGCCTCCGATACCTACCTTTTTTCTTGGCCCCTTCATGTGCGCTCATCCGCTTCATCCGCCCTGATCCGCCCTCGTCCACCTCCATCCGTCTCCGATGCGTTGCTCTCGCTGCGCGGCATACCGCTGAATTCGCACGAGTGCCGTTTGGAATGTTTGAACGTCTGCAAGCATAAGTGGGAAGTCGAAAATCCTTTTCATGAGCACAGCGACCACAACGACGCGCGCTATGTTGTCGTCTAGAAGTCTGACGAAACGCCGAACCACGCGGCCTCTTGGGTCTAGGGTTTTTGATTTTGCGATCCTGGCTTCCAACTGGTCAGGTTCCCAGCACCCCCCCCTTTTAGGTCCACCCCACCCTACCCCCACACCCGGATGGTCCCACCCTTTCCAGGCACACCAATGACACCGAGGCAGATTACAGACAACAAACCCCAGGGCAAGCTTTCCCATGATAGTCATCTGAGCTTTCTCATCTGACTTGCGTATTTTCGGGATCCATTCATCTAACCATCGCCACTACTGGGATTTAAGAATAATCAGCCGCACACATTTAATGACAATTTAAAATTTGGAGTGGGTGTCGTGTCAGCCATATCAGTTCATGGAGTTGACTTTCCCCTTTTTGCAAGAGACTACGATGGAAAAAATCTACTGTACTGCTATAGAATCTAGCCCCGGGTAATGTGACAAGAAGTCTTCTTCACATGCGTATACATATCAATTCCGCCATGTAGCAACAAAATGGGATTGAGACGCCAATTCTGCTCAATAGTTGCACGGAATATACGGCGGTCTAACGTACATTACTAAAGTGATGTGCACATCCATTTTTTATGCAACAGTTGTGAGCCGGGAGGTCTGAGACCTGCAACTTCCGCTCACAAAGCCCGCAATTTGAATCCCCCTTATAAGCAACTGAAGATTACTAAGATAAACTCTGATAGGGTTAAGGTTAATAATTCACAAGGCCTAACTACTACTACTACTACTACTATATGTTTAGTTAGCTATAAGACCTATATCCATTCTAGCTAGGCGATATGTTGCACGGAATATAAGGGCGTCTAACGTACATTACTAGTGTGATGTGCACATATATTTTTCATGCAACATCTGTCAATCCCCTCTCATCATCCTCCCCACACGGGACCGTTATCGAGACAAGAATGCACCCAACCATGCGCTTTTCTCTTGTTCGCTTGGTGAACCTCATTTCGCTATTGCACGGAGCACTATCCCAGTCCTTCTTCGTTTCGGACGGAAACCCCATCCTCTCCAATGGCACCTATTACACGGCAGATCCAGCCCCCATTGTGGTAGACGGTGTATTGTACATCATAGCTGGACAGGATACTGCTCCAAAGGACGAGAACGACTTCACCATTAAAAACTGGGACCTGCTGGCCAGTAAAGATCCAAATCCCGCCGGAGGCGAGTGGGCGCTCTATTCCGACTTCGTTTCGCCTCATTCGGTTTTCCGATGGGCCGATCCGGACGCTGCCTATGCCTCGCAGATCGTACGTGGGCCTGACGACGCGTTTTATCTGTACGCCCCCGTTGCCGTGGCCGATACGAAAAACTCGGATCCCTTTGGCATCGGTGTCGCCCGAGCCGACAGAATTGAAGGTCCGTATGTCGACCACCACCCAGAGGGACCCATCGTCTCGCAGTCGTATCCTGCGCCTGGCAACGACATTGAGAATATCGATCCCACGGTCCTGGTCGACAATGGTCGGGTCTTCATGTACTGGGGCACATTTGGAACGCTCCTCGGCGTCGAGCTGCACAGCAGAAACATGACAAGCTTTGTGGGCGACGTCGTCAGTGTCACGACCCTCGACGGCTTCTTCGAGGCACCGTGGCTGATGAAGCGCGGAGACACGTACTACATGCTCTATGCTGCCAACAATGTCGGCAGAGAGTGTACTCCGACCCTGTACCACGCGTGCATTGCCTACGGCACCGCCAGCAGCCCCCTTGGTCCCTGGACCTACCGGGGCGTGATTCTCGGAATAGTCTCGTCAACCACATCTCATTCGGGCACATTCTACATGAACGACCAATGGTATCTCGTCTACCATACCGCGGATGCCCGCGGTGGAGGCCATTTCCGTCGCAGCGTGGCCTTTGACAAGATGGAGTTCGACGATTCCACTTCGCCCCCTAGCATTCGGCCTATAAAGCAGACTCATCGGCCAGGGCCACCCCCAAAACCAACATATGAGAGGCAGCAGATCGCAGTGGCCTCGTCTTCTCCGCCATGTATTGACCGATACTGGATTGAAGCCATTCACGACCAGAAAATTCCCAATAATCCACTGCCGCCCGAGTATTGGTCCACGTATGCCGACGAGGGAGTTATTCCGGTCCAATCCACCGTGACCTACTCTTGGACGACGGAACAGCGATTGAGCGGCGTCGCCATGAGTTTCTACGCCGATCACCCGGCAGGAAGCGTGGAAGGCGTCGCGCCCCCGACCGAGTGGTTTGTCGAGTATAAAGCCGCCATTGGGTCTTGGGTGGCCGTTCGCAACTCAACCGTCTATTCCACTCGAGTGACGAAGACTCCCCAAACGACCAAGTTTGACCCCGTCAAGACAACGAGCCTCCGCGCCACGTTGCGTGCACCAACAAATGGTAACGATACGGCGGGAGTCGGCATCAAGGAATGGATTGTCTATTCGACGACAAAGGCTATCGTATAGGGATATGCCAGCCGATGACAATCGAAGCGTATAGTACCGGATGTGGCTGTCCTTCCGATTACACATGGACACATGCACAATGTACATGTGTAGTTGAAAGCATTGTAAAACCAAGTGGCGTAAAAAGATCCACGAGTGTACGTCCACGGCGGCCCATATCATGTATGTACACGTGTGTCTGAGACAATGGATTCATGGACAGAGGATTCTGGCCCCCAGGTTCGACCACTCTGAATTCCAGTCTCGAAGCCCAGTTGTAGCTTCAGCTCCACTAAAGCAGAGCTGTCGTCTGCAAGTTGTGCGGACATGCACATGTGTATTTACAAATGTACATATATACATATGTACCTACTATGCAGCGTATGTACTTGCATCATCCCCTTGCATGTCCATATAGGCAGGACACGAGAAAAGGAAAGGGAAAGGAAAAGAAAAGAAGGCAAACGTCCGGCCCATGTATTGATGCCAAATTTCATGTCATGCATATGATGGATGGATACGACCAACAGCAAGGAACCCAGCCCATTATCGAGAAGACCGTACATGCTTGTTGTACTTTTGTCCTGAATGTGCATATATGTACGTACGTACATAATATGTCGCTTGTCAGCAAAAAGAAAAAAAAAAGGAAAAAAAGGAAAAAAAAAGGAAAAGGAAAAAAAAAGTTAGGGCCAAACGAGAGTTGCGCGCGCGCCATGTACGCTTAACGGTGGATGTCACCAGACGATTCCACCGGATAATGCACGACGGGTCGAGACGGGTCGGTGCGGCAGGGAGTCAGGACTGCGCGCGCAGGCAAGGCAGCCATCTCCCAGCCGATCCAGTGCGTCGGGACTGCGACAAATGGCTGCATTATTGCGGTATGGCGAATCGTGATGTGGACGGCCATGGGCCGGCACAAATGGACGTGGATGGGTGTGCGTTGATGCATGGGTGATGCTTGCGATGCGTGAGGCATGTGGGGAGTCGTCCAGACTCGAGTCACGCTTTTGTTGGGTGTGCAGTGTGCACCGTCTGGTCCGTGCCAGTCCAAGTCTCCATGTTACGCCCGCAGTTGTACGCACGAAGCGAATGTTACCCGAGCATCGCAACGACTCGATGTTGAGATTTCCGGCCTCCAATCCAGATGGCAGCAAGATTCCGCATCGATCCCCGCCATGACACCATCACAGGAAAATCATCTAAAAAGGCAAAAAAGAAAAAGAGAAAAGAAAAAAGAAAAGAAAACGACTTCTTCCAACAAGCAGACACACCGCAGTCGAGTGTACCGACTTCCCCCGGGTCTCTTGATTACGGATGCTCCCCCATGACGGTAAACCCATGATCCCAGACGACCCTGGTTGGAGTCTTGGACATGTCTGACGGCATCTGACGAGGTGCTGACCACACGGCCGGCCCAGAAGCGGAGACAAGCCGCCGCTTGCTTGGTCTGGAATTTTTCTTTTTCTTTTCCTTTTGGGCACTTCAGCGGGCCGATCACCGCCTGGAGCCACACAGGCCAGGCCAAAAGGAAGAAAAGCTCCCGTTTGACTTCGTTGATCGCCAAGGATGGAGGGAAAAACACTGGGTGGACATGTGTGGGTTGATCGGTCGATATTCTCTCTTCTCCCCCCCCCCCTCTCCCTTCACCACTGAGCCGTGGCGGTTGGGAAATCGTCGCAAAATCGATGCTCATGGAAATCCTTGCCTCCCCAGAGTTCCACATACGACTGGCTCGTTTGAAGTTTTCCGATCAACGCTCCTTAAACAGACCGATACTAGCTTCTCGCTTCATGGGTCCGCGGCCGCTCCCTCGTCGCCTGATCGTTCGGCCCGCCCGTCTGGCCCCGTTCCAGCACCCATCTAGCTCAGCACTGAGCAGCTTGACGTGAGCAGCTTGACGGGACTGCAGATTGTCCGTCACAAGTACTGCCGTTCTGCATCATCTCCGCCAACCCTACTTACTCGGGGTACCTGTAAACAGAGGCGCTAGACCAGATCCTGCAGAATTGGCCATTGAGTCGGTCAATCAAAAAAAAAAAAAAAAAAAAAAAAAAAAAAAGACCCTCGATTGCTGTTCTCCCGGGCTTACTTGACGGCATCTTCGCCCTGCAGCGATGATCTGCCCCAGTCGTAGCCGCGTCGCTCTGGAAATTTTTTTGAATTTTTTCTTTTGATCACACCCTTTGTCTTGATGACATCTCACCCAATCAACAAATCTACCAGCCATCTAAAGTCCCCATAAAAATGAAATGAAAATGAAATAAAAAAGCAAATGAGCCGCCCAATGGGGCTCCTCAAATACACCATGTAACCAACCTTGAACCCAGAATTTCTGTTCTGTTCCATCTCATTCTGCGCGCTTTTGCGTTGGTAGACAGAATTCCTACATTGATTCCCCAAATGAAAAGTATTCGACGACTTTGGTTCTCGTTTTTTATTTATCTGAGCCATGATTTCGACGTTGACCGACAGATTCATCAACCGTGCTGGGCGAGGGGCAGGGGGAGATTCTGGCAATGACAAAGACCAACTGTCACAGGTCAACCCCGAAACTTTTGAGTTCACGTTCGATGTGCCCTTTAAGGAGCAAAGTTTCACGGAGTCCGACACGAGCAGCGGTGATGATGTTTTTGGGTCATTTTCCAGTCTAAACCGGTATGGCACCTATTTCTGTTTACCCGTGTTGCTCAAGATAAGCTCCGCCACCCATCTGGCGGATAAAAAAAAAAATTTGACGCTGAGGCCATGAAGTTTAAAAGGGTGCAAAAAAGTCATGGTGAGAGAGAGAATTTCTCCCCTATGTCATGCCGCTGACAAAATGGTTTCGTGGACAGAGATAGTTCGGAGTCACTCTCAGACAGTGTACAGAATTTTCCCGAGGAATTTGGCCGCACATATCATGCATATCGAGCAGGTTGTATGTAGAGCAAAATTTGCCCAATGCCATGCCCTTCTTCCGTTTTTTTTTTTTTTTTTGTTGTCGTGGCCTGTACAGCAACCACCACCTCCGAATTTGAGGCTCGTTATGCACCTGCTGATCATTCAGCCTCTCAGCGTATGCCTTCCCGAATGATCTGCCGGAGCGGGAGCGGCTCGAATTGCAGGGTCAAATACTAGTGGAGCTTTTCGGAGGGAGATTGTACTTTGCACCACTGGACAAGAAGAGACCTCCTCGGCATATTCTCGATGTGGCAACGGGGCTGGGAGAATGGGCCATACAGATGGGCGACCTGTTTCCCAACTCGGAGATCATTGCGACCGATTTATCACCAATTCAACCAGATCAGGTACCGCCCAATGTCAATTTTTATGTGGAGGACTCGTAAGTTGATTTTGCCGCCGGCCAAACATGAAAAAGAAAGAAAAGAACAAGCAACAAAGATGGAAAAAGACAAAGATATGGTATGGTGATACGGTGATTTCCCAAAGTCTAACAGCCATGGCCCTTTCCGGGCATATTTCCCAGATCCGACGAATGGGACTACTCCCAAAAATTCGACTACGTCCACACCAGAGTGACGAGTGGATGCTGGTGGTCATACGAGGAGCAGGTCATCCAGCAAGCGTTCGAGGCCCTCGAGCCAGGAGGCTACCTGGAGTCTCAGGAATACGACTTCTTCATCGGATGCGACGACGGCAGCATGGACCCCCACGGTGCGCTTGCACAGTGGTCCCGAAACATCACCCTCGCCGGGGAACGGTGTCATCGCCTGACCACGACGGGCCACTCCCTGAAGGCGTCCTACCAACGAGTGGGCTTCGTTGACGTCCAGGAAGTGGTTTTCAAAATCCCGACGAACGGGTGGCCGAGGGACGAGCGCTTGCGGGAGATTGGGCGACTGTGGGAGACGAACATGTTGTCTGGGTTGAGTGGTTTCTCTTTGAGCCTGTTTCATCGCGTTTTTGACCAGAGCGCGGCGGAGACTGAGGTGAGCAGACTGCTGCGTGCCAAGGGGTGGACTGAATCTCGCCGCTCTGGAAGATGGTGTTTAGAAAAAATCTGGGTTCTTTTTTCGATTATTGTCTTTTTCTTATACTTTCTTTGTACAGGTCCGCTGACATACACCCTCCACAGGTCTTCCTGGTCGACGTGCGACGCGAAATTTCCGATCCGAATATCCACGCGTGGATGCCATGTTATGTAGTCTGGGGCAGAAAGCCGCATCCTGGGGAGGATTCAAGGCGGCGAGCCCGAGGGGGTGTGTGTACTCAGTAGTGTCTATGGTAGAGCTGAGGAAAGTTTTTGTGTGCTTTTGTGAAAATCTGGAGAAAAGAAGGTGGAATTCTTCTCTCTCTATATATTTATATTTATATTTATATTTATGTGTATGTATCTCAACAAATCCCACCGAAGCACCACAATTCCCTCATCTAAATGCTCGTCCTCGGCCCAAGTTCTGAGCCACGGCGCCACAACACAAGCGGGTCCAAGTCTACTCAGTACCTATCCAATGACCAGTACCGATAAGTCGCCGCCATCATAACGGCTCGCTCGACGGCCACCCCAGGAATCATGATCCAACGTTACCTCAACCTTCCTCCTCCAACGCCGTCCACCAGCGACTCCCCGAGCAGCAGCACAACCTCGCGCGGAAATCCATTGCACATGCAATGTGGCTGCGAAATCCGAAACAAAAGCAACCGCTGAAGAAGAAAAAATAAAGACCCAAAATGGTCTCCTCACGTTCCGCCCGCCCTCTCGTCGCACGACTGAGCGTCACATCCGCACGACGCTCCATCTACGCCTGCGCCTGCGCCTGCACCTGCGCCGCCCATCCAGCCAAACCTCCAAGCTGCCACGTCCGGCTTCCGTCCTCTCCGTTCTCCTCTTCCTCATCCTCCTCCTCCTCCTCTCGACGACACTTCTCCTCTCAGCCCAGCCCGTTTGAACGTCTCCGGCACGCCCCAAAGTTGGTCTCGGCAGGCCGCTCGCGCGGCTCCCAGTCGATCGTGGTCGTGGCGGTGCTCGGCGCCGTGATATTCTACTTTCTGAACTCGCAGACCGTACCGGTGACGGGACGGCGGCGCTTCAATTTCCTGTCGGACAAGTATGTCGAGTATGCACATGCGCGGGCGGCGGACGAGGCTGTGCAGATGGTGCGGGACCAGGGGGGCCGGTTCCTCTCGGAGTGGGATCCCAGGACCATCCTGGTCAAGAGGGTGATGCGGAAGCTGATTCGGGTCAGTGGGCTATCGAGTCTGGACTGGGAGGTTCGTGTCATTGCAGATGATCGTATGTGAGGTCTGATTTCTTTGTTCTTTGATTCTTTCTTTTTTTCTTCCCCTTCTTTTTCTCTTCTTTTAGTTTTTTTTTTTCTTTTTTTTTCTTTTTCTTTTTTCTTCTTCTCTTTTAAATACAATCCGACTGACCAACACCCTGTCGCTCCCTGCATCCATCACCAACCGCCACAGAAACAGCCAACGCGTTTGTCCTCCCCGGCGGGAAAGTCTTTGTCCACAGCGGCCTCATCCGCCTCTGCCGCAACGAAGACGCCCTCGCGGCGGTTCTCGGCCACGAAATCGCCCACAACACGGCCTCACACGCCGCCGAGCGTCTGTCCGCCGCGTGGATGATCAATCTCACCGCCGGGAGTGTCTTCTTCCTCGCGGGCGCGCTGCAGGGCCTGGCATTGTGTGGACTCTGGAGCTACGTCGGCGGGTTCTACCTCCCGGATCTGCTGTACTATTTGCCCATGGGGCGGACGCAGGAGGTTGAGGCGGATTATCTTGGCCTGATGATGATGGCCGAGGCGTGTTACGATCCACGGGAGGCGGTTGGGTTCTGGCAGCGCATGGAGGCGGTGCAGAGGCTCGGAGGGGGGGAAACGATGCCCGAGGTTTTGAGCACGCATCCATCGGTGAGTTTCATGTTTTTCCTCCCTCTTCTTTTTCTTTTTCTTTTTCTTTTTCTTTTCTTTTTCCTCTTTTCTCCCCTTCTTTCTTTTGCCTCTTTCTTTTCTCTCTTTTTTCTTCCCTCTTTCTTTTCCCTCTTCTTTTCCCCTCTTCTTTTTCCCTCTTCTTTCCCTTTTTTCTCTTCCTCCCCTTTGCTTTTATCCGTCTCCCCCCTAGCTAACAAACGGCTAGAACAAACACCGAATAGCCAAAATGGCAGAGTGGGTGCCGCTGGCCATGGAAAGGAGGGCACAGAGCGACTGCAAGGGCACTGCTGCGTTTGCGGACCGCTTCAGAGTTGCGCTGCGGAGGAGGGTTCCTCTGAATGAGGTGGGCTCGCTATAGCGGTCGAGGGGTGTGATGGTGCCTACATATGTGCCCTTTCTAGATGACTGTATATTTGTGTGTTTATTATCTGTACATGTTCCTATACTAGTTGGCATGGTCCGGGGGGGCAGCGACTTGTACAATCCATCTGTAAAGACAATGAATTTATAAAGACAATACCTCAGGTGTATACCGACCAGATTCGCCATCACCAAGACCTTTCTTTGCCATGGTGCCCACGTGGCACCCTCAAGTCCCGGCCGTCTGTCTTGTCAATACGCCCCTCCTCATTGGCCCGAGTCCTCCCCCCGACCCGCATGACGTCGTGTTCGTGCACCAGCCCGGCCCATTCCCGCCTGACGCCTCCTCGGCGCGCTGCTGAGCCGAGGTAAAATCCAAAACCGTCTGGAGTCTGCGCTCGGGTCGCTGGCCTCTCCTCTCTGGCCTCACGCAACCCATCCGCCTCGCAGCCACGTCCTCTTTTCTGCATCTCCAGCCCGGCATCGACTCCTTCCCTCGTGTCCTTCAACGTATCAACAGTGCAACACCACCTCGCTTCCATCCATCTGCCGCCGCCCCCCCCCCTCCGAGTCCTCATCCCCCACTTATCCCTTGCCATGTCCGACACGTACACCGTTGCGGATGTGCAGCAGCACAAGACCGAGGAGGATGGCATATGGCTGATTGTTGAGAACAACGTCTACGACATTACCAGTACGTCAATGTTGTGTTTCCCCCCCCCCCCCCCCCCACCCCCGGGACCGCTCTACAGAGGCTCTCGAAAGCAAACGGCTTCGACGAGACGCATCGCTCACGTGCGCAGATATGCGCACGCACATTGTCGCTAAAAAAAAAAAAAAAGACGACATCAATTCCTTCCAGACCGCGCTGACAAAGGAAAACGTTGTAGAATTCCTGCCCGAACATCCCGGCGGGGACAGGATCCTCAAGCGCTTCGCTGGCAAGAACGCCACCAAGGCGTTTTGGAAGTACCACTCGGAGAGCGTGCTGAAGAAGTACGGCGACAAGTACAAGATTGGGACGGTGGCCGAGGCGGCCAAGTTGTAGGATTGGAGGAGAGGAAACGTCCAAGAAGAGAGAGAACGAGAATGGACAGAGGGGCAATACACATACAGACACACACACAGAGAGAGAGAGAGAGGGAGAGATTCTCGCGCACAAAGAACCGATGCGGAGAATGTGCTTGCGGTTCTCAATGGCGGGATACAAAGAACCACAGAGGACGGTTGAACACGGGGAAAATACCAAACAAGAGGTAACGGCTTCAGGCCGTCATGTCCGTACATAGTCCAGCGGACCATGTATCCTATTGAGAAAAGCGAGGCGCATAGAGAGTAGACACGGCTCAGACGTGCGCCAACAAGTGAGCAGCGAATAATCCACGTGGAGTGCAGTGTTGAGTTCCATTTCCCATGCACTTTAGCCGCATGTCGCCATGTGGTTGTTCGGATGTGACGGCATTGTCACGGATCGCTGCGTCATTAGAGTGTGAAGCGACGAGGCTGTACCGTGCCAGAGTCCCAGGCTGTAGTGGTTTATTGTACACTTTGTGGGAGGAGCGCGAAGAGATGGTAAACGGACGTGGGCTTTCTGCAGATCTATGAGGATACTGCGCTTCGTTCACAATAGAATGAATTAGGATCGAGTAAACCACGTACGGCACACAGCACGGGTATATTCGCATCACACGAGACCGGCATGATTCGTGATTAGTCCGTCTTCTTCGGCCTCGCACAACACCTCTATACCAAGTCTAGGCTTTTTATAACAATATACGCTGCCCGTCATACAAGCAAGAAGACTAGCCTCACGGCTGCTCTCGCGCTGTTCAGGAAACAGGGACGCGCGACTAGTAGGACGCGACGGACATTGTATCTCGACAGCAACAGCTACACGTCACCGAATCTACAGGCAGCAAGAGCGAACACAGATATCTTTGGCGGTATAGTCAATACTTCCTTGCTCAGTCAATACTACGGTAGCAGATAGCGACGAGCGACTAGGCAAGTCCACGCGAGCCAGCCTCATTGACTATGAGAGAAATGGCCGTCTTTAACCGGGGTTTTGTTATCTCTAATGTCCTAGTGAGCCGTAATTTTTGCGAGCTTTGTCGTCAGTCCTGATGGAAGGAACTTGCCTAATAAGATGCTTACCTAGCTCGCTATATAACGAACTCTCATATTGGCCACATTCTCGGTCGCTCGATAGACTATAATTCTTTCGTTCTTTCGTTCTCTCTTTCTCTCTTTCTCTCTTTCTTGTATCTTTCTTTTTTCTTTCCCTTCCCCCTTTTCTTCTTCCTGTTTCTAATATATAAAAAGTGAAAGTAAAATATTGCCGAATCTTGCAAGACGAAGGAGATTCACTTTACGAGACGCTGCCAGTCCTGAAGCTTGTCCATAAATGAGCCACACTCCGCGTCTGACATCCCTCAATGAATGTCCCCATTCTCGAGCCAGATTCCCATCTTGTCTCACCCCGGGACGCCTCTTCCGTCACTTGAGAGATAACGCCATCTAGTCAGAGGCCGCCTCACTCTGGAAAAATCGCACCCGCCGAGTCTCCATTTCCATCTATCGCATGCTTCCCTTACGTCAGACTCATTAGTATGTGCGTCTTCTTGTCTTCGGCAGCTCGTCTTGTCTCTTCGGTCTTGGAGTCTTCTGCAAATCTGCATCCTAAACCGACAACCTGCGCCCGGTGATAAGTAGGGGCGGGGTGAAGCATGTTTCCTGGCGACAGGAACAATGAGAGCGACCATCTTCCCTTTTCAGTGCATTTTTTGAGCGATGCTCCCGGTTTGTTCACGAGGGTCTTGGAAATCTCAAAACTGGCGCAAAAGTGTAAAAAAAAAGAAAAAAAAAGAAAATACTTGGTCAATGATATCGGGTAGTGACCCACCAGACCCCACACAACCAGACCATCACCAGCTTACCTAACCACCGTCGCCAGAACTGCACATCATCCCCAACTCGTCATATTCTAACCAGCCACCATCCTCTTCAACGCCTTCGCCATCACGACTTCCGCTCAAATACTTTGACCGTTCCGATCTCCCTCCTTTAGTTAATATACATTTTCCTGGGAGCCCCCTCTTTCCCATCTGCCGCAGCGTCGAACAAAAAGAAAAAAATTCCCACCCCGCCACCATGGCCGAAGCCGCGTTCGCCAAAACCTTCCTCTCGAGCCTCGACTCCCGCCCCTTCAAACTATCTGCCGACCATGTCGAGGACCCCAAGTCCTTTCCCGCACGACCACCCGTACGTTTGCAAGGAACCCCCCCCCCCCCCCAATCTATGTCGCCAAACCTCATCAAGCACCTTCTTTTCTTACAAGAAGCCTCTTTCTTTCATCATTATTATCATCATCTTCTTCTTTTCCCTCTCCGTAAAGTTTGATACATGCGCAAAAAAAAAAAAAAAAAAAAAAAACCCACTTGCCAAACAACTCGGCCACACCGCTAACGTCCCTCAACAGTACATCCTCCCCCGCATGCCCACACCCATGACCAAGCCCAAAACCCTCATCCCCGGCCAAGAACGCAGCATAACCGTCCTGCTCAAGTCGCTGCGCAACCCCCCCCTGGACCTGAAACTCACCTCCCAACCCCTAAGCACCTCCGTGCTGGACATCAAGGCCCGCGTGGCGGACCAGACGAGAATACCCACCGACAAGCTCAAGCTGCTGCACAAGAAGCGGCCCCTGCCGGACAGCAAGATCCTCAAGGACATCCTGGGGCCCGACAGCAAGGACAACAAGGTTGAGATGTCCGTCATGGTGATTGGGGGCGCCGCAGCCGTTATGCCGGAGCAGAATGCGGCGGTGCCGGCGACGGCTTCGGGACGGGATGCTTTGACGACGGATGCGTTTTGGGAGGATCTGAATGGATTCTTGCTGCAGAGGTTGAAGGATGAGGAGACGGCGGGGCAGATGGGGAAGTTGTTCAGGGGAAGCTGGGAGTCAAGTCGGGCGACATCATGAGAGAATGAAGAAGAATAAAAAAAATTATAAATAGGGATGGCAGAACTGCTTGGTGGGCGTGGTCATGCTTTGAAATACGCGCATCCGTGTTCATATCCCTTTGCGTGACATGATTTTTTTGAATTTTGATTTCAAGAGGAAGGGAAAAAGAAGAAACCTTCCTCGAACAGCTTCCATTATCAGTACTGGCACATGTCGTTGTTTCTCTCTCTCTTTTTTTTATCCCTGGCGACATTTTAAAAAAGAAAGAAAAGAAAAAGAAAAAAAAAATCCCGATGTCGGGCTACCAAATGTATATGATCTGTGAAGCTCCCTCCGCTTGCCCTGGATTCCCCGGTCAGTGGGTTGTCCGTTGTCGTCCCTCTCGCGAAATTAAAGCATCTCCGTGACACCTCCCCTGGGCCCCTACCGGCCCCTTTTTCTTTACACGCGTAAAAAAAAAAAGTTATGGTTTTCATCGGCGTCGACAATTTAACCAGCAAGACCCTTGCTGACGGTCTTGATGATGCTGTCGAACTCAATGTCATCGGCGTCGTTGGCCTGCAGCTCGTGAGCAACACCAGTGAGAGTTCGCTTGAGCGCCTCTTTGGAGGAAGCGTAAATCATCTTGGGCTATCCATGATGCAGTTAGCAAGGAATCACGCGGGCAGGAAAGGAAGAAGAGGAAAAAAAAAACCCGTCGCTTGTGCACTTTGGGAAGCCATACCTGAACACTGGCATCATCGGGAGACCAGGCGATGAAGGTAATCTTGTTTAACTAAAAAAAAAAAAAAAAAAAAAAAACAATAGTCAGCGCAACAGACACACAAAGAGTCTTTTGTTTCAATCGCAGTCTCTTCCCAAACGTACCGAACGCCATCGCCAGAAGCAAGGTTGTACTCAAAGTCATAGACGGCATATCGACATCCCTTGCCAACAACACCCTAATCGCGCCATTAGCATTCAAGTTCAAGAGTTGGGTGGGAGGTCAGCATGCAAAGAACGATGCATTGGTG
>AFRA01000594.1:0-21948 GCA_000223055.1 Claviceps fusiformis PRL 1980
AAGTTATATTAATATAATATATTAAGTAATTTGTATTACTTTTTAAGCTTTAATAAGCTTTTATATAAGTTTATTTTAACTTTAAAACTAATATTATTTACTTATAAAGTTATATATTATTATTATATTATCACTTTATTTATATATACTATAATATATTTTAAGTATAATATTATAACTTTTATTTATTATTATAATTATAAAAGTAATTTAACCTTAACTTAATATAAATTAAATACCCTTTTTTAAATTTAAATTTATTATACTTACTTCTTTTAATTACTATAGCTATATAGCTTAGTAAGTAATATATTTATATTTCATAATAAGGATTATTATAAGCTTTATATAAGCTTAGGTAAGTAGAGATATAAATAATATATATAGGTTTTCCTCTTTATTTTAGGGTTTTTTCTATATAATATAGTAAGTAAAGGCACTATATAAAGGCCCTTATAGGCCTTCTAGTGTATCTTAATAATAATAATAATCATATACTTTAATAAAAACCTTTTTAATATTAATAGCTATTTAGTATATAATATATTAAAATTCTTTAGAAGTAAAGTTCTTTTTAATATTATTAATAATATTATTTAAAGAACTTAAATAAATATTAATTAAGCATTTCTTTAATATATTTTATATATTCTATACCTTTTACTTTTAAAGCTTAAGAAAGTATATAGCTTAAAATATATTTACTATATTATTAATATATAGTATAGGTTTATTACTAAATTAAAGAATATTGATAATAATTTTATGTTTAAAGTTTATATTATTTTTTCAAGTTAATTTAAATTATTTTAAAACTTTACAATAAAGTTAATATTAATAATATTTATTAAAATACTTTTTAATAAATTTATTACTTATTAATTTATTAGCTTTTTATAGTTACTTTATAAGTTTAAGAATAAAATAATAGCTAAATTATTAATATAATTAATATATTTTAGCCTTTATAAAATAAAAAGTAATAGCTTTATTAGCTTATAGAATTTACTAAAAGTATTCTTATCTTTATATAATTAAAACCTTCTTTATACCTTACATTAATATATTTTTAAGGTTATTAACCTTTATATTTATTTAATTTATATTTAAAATATAAAATAAGAAGTAAATAGCTATATTATAGCTAAATAAATAATATAAAGATAATAAGTGATGAGAATAATAATTTAATTAAAAAAAAGCTATTAAAAGTATATAAAAACTTTATAAATATATTTTTACAAAAGCTTATCAGCTATGTTTTAGCTCTTTAGGATTAAATATATAAAATTAAATTAATTAATAATAAAATACCCCCTTAAGGACTTATTTATAAGCTTATTAAAAAGAAACTATAAGTTCTTGATAAATACTTAAAAAATATATAACTTAAAGAATAAATTTAATAATTTATAAGTTTCTTAAATATTTAAATTTTATTTATATTAGAAAAAGAAAACTAGCTAAAGCTATATATTAATTATTATAGCTTTAATAAAGTGTTAAAGAAAAATAAAGCTTTATTATTATTAATTTTAAAAATCCTTAATTATTTAAAAAAAGTAAAAATAGTAAAAAGAATTAACTTAAAGAATATATATTATTAACTATATATTTTTAAAGGTAATAAGTAAAAAAAAGTATTTTACTATTTATATAAGTACTTTTAATATTCTATAATACTTTTAAGCTTTATAAATATTTTAGCTATTGTTTAAAAGTATATTAATAATATATTAAAAAAGCTTATTAATCTTATTTATATTATTTACCTTAATAATATTCTAAATTATAATAGCAGTTTAATAATATATAAAAGGTTTATTCAATAAGTTTTATAAAAACTTTAAAAAGCTAAGCTTTATATTAGTTTTCTTAAATATAAATTTACTATAATATATATTAGCTTTCTTAGGCTTTATAATAATACTTAATAGAATTAAAATAGAATTTAAATATATTAAGGTAGTAATAAAATAGCTACTACCTTATAGTATATTAAATATTTAGTGTTTTTTAAGGTTTATAAGACTTTATAAATACTTTATTTAAAAATATAATAGAATTACTGTTTTATTAATAAATTTATTAAAAAGTAATAATAAAGGTCCTTTATAATTAAGTAATAGTAAATTAGTAATATTTTACTAACTTAAATAAAAATTCTTTAAAGCCTTTATTTCTTTTTATTTTAACTTAAAACTATTACTTAAAATAAAGATAAATATATTAGCTTTTACTTTTAAAGCTATTACAGCTTCTTTATAGCTAGGTAGCTAGTATTTAATAGCTTATTTATTATTTAAACTATTCAATATAAAACTAAAATATATAATATTTAATAGTAAGCCTTTTATTATTTAAAAGGTTTTTTATATTTAAAGGTATTACTTAGCATATTTAAAGCACCTTATTTAGGTTATTATTAATTACTTAAATTATAAATACTTTATTATAAAGCTAAAGCTATTTAGCTATTAAGTAAATACCTTTAATAAGCCATATTTATTTAACTTTATGATAAAGTGTTACTTAAGTAAGCTAAACTTAGTAAATAGCTTATTTTATAAATTAAATTACTTTTAAAACAAAACTAATAATTAAAGTATATATATTATATTTATACCTATTTCTTACTAAGTTTATAATAAGTAAATAGTATAGCTTTAATATATAATTAGTAGCTAGTACCTTAGTTATTCAAAATAAAATAGCTAAGCTAATATATTAGCTAGTATAATTACTTATTAGTATTAAGCTATAACGTAGATATATATAAGTAATAATACAGATAAATATAATATATTAAGCTTAAATTCTTTTATTATAAATAAAAGAATAAGCTAAATAAAAAAGAACTAAAGAAGTAAGAAAAGTTAAAGTATACTTTAACTTTATAATAAGTTAAGATTATGATTAGCGCTTAATAACTAGCTTATATATAATATAAATACTATAAGGAAAGAAATAAGTAGCTAAAATAAAAAAGTTTTAAAAAATAAAACTAAAACTTTTCTTAAGTTTATAAAATACTTAAGTTAGCTTTACTTTTTATATAATAAACTTTTACTTAAAAAGCTTATATATAATATAAATATAATAAGTAAGAAAATAAATAGCTAAAATAAAAAGGTTTTAAAAAAGAAAACTAAACTTTCTTTTAACTTTATAAAGCACTTAACTTAGCTTTATTTATTATATAATAAACTTTCACTTAAGGAAAGAACTTATTAAAAGCTTGTAGTAAGGTTAGTAGCTATTAGAAGAACCTTTATTAAGTTAGTTTTTTAAGTAAGCTAACTATATGGAATTAGTTACTTTAATATTTAAGTCTTTAAAGTAAATATAATTAAGGAATACCTTAATACAGTAATAATTAAAGCTATTAAGTAATAATAAAGCATTAGTATTCCTAAAAGGTATTATGTAAATAGTTAATAAAAATAATCTATTATTATATAAAGCCTAGGCTTATACTTTAGCTAATATAAAAAGTAAAATCTTATACCTAACTAATAATAACTTAGTAATAAGCTATTAAAGAATAAATAAAACAATTAGATATATTATAAGCTAATATTTTTAATTAAAACCAAAATAAAATATTAAAACCTATATTAGTAATTATATAAGAGAAATACTATACTTTTTAGCTAAAGCTAAATAATTTATAAAACTTAATATTTCCTTAGCTTTTTATTACCTATAAATAGCTAAGAGTGATGAATACCTCATAGTATTTTATACTTAATTTAAACTCTTCAAGTAGGTAATTTATCTCTTTAGTTTTATTAGTTTGTTAATAGGATTATAATATTATATTAATAGTACACTTAATAATATACTTAATATATATATTATAGCTTATTTTAATAATATTTTTATTTACTTAAAGGGGTTTTATAAAGTATATATAATGTTAACTTAAGAGATTTTTTTAGCTTTAAAAAATAAGCTTATATTTTAATATAAAGAAGTATATTTTTTACATTTAAAAAGTTAAGTACTTAAAGTTTATTATATATATAAGCTAAGTTATATACTTAAATTCGATTAAAGTAAAAGACATTGTAAATGAAAAGGTTTTTATATAAATATAAGAAATATATAATTTCTTAAGCTTTATAAACTTTTATTAAAAGTTTATACTAAACTTTACAAATTTAATAAGCCCCTCTTTATGTTTATAAAGAAAGTTGTTTTTCCTGTTTATTTATGAAGCAATATTTTAATGCCTTAAAAATACTTTTATTTTATACTTTATTTTAAAATAATAAAACCTTAAACAAATGTTATTAAAATTTAATACGTTAAAGAAAATACTAGAAAGCAACCTTTTTTAATATAATATAAATAGTTTTCTATACTTAATAGTATATTAATTTATATACTTATTACTAATAAAGTAAAATTATATAATTTATAATAAAAGGCTTTTAAGTATTATTTTATATATTAGAGTATAGTTAGTAAAATTATATAATATAGCTAAACCTTTTATATCTTTCAAAAATTATAAGAATTTTAAATATTTTATTAATTTATATAAAATATTTAAAAATAAGTTTAATGAATAGATTTCTTTCTCTTTTTAATTATTACTTTTACTACAAACTTATTTTCAAATAAAGTAACTTAATACTTTTTTATAATAAATAAAATAAGTTTATATTCTTAGTATAACTATAAGAACTATTATAGCCTTTTGTTATAACTTATTTATTTACTTTAATAAGAATATAATTAAATAATAAGTAGTATTTAAATAACTCATTACTTAATTTTGTATTAAAGCCTCTTAAAAGTAATACATTTCTATTAATATATACTTTTAAAAACTTTAAAATTTAATAATATACATAAATAATATATATATTATTAGAATTTATATACTATATAAAAAAATACACTATTTCCCTTCAAAAGCGAAAATATAATAATGAATTAATAACTATACTTTTAATATATATTATATACTACTATTTTAAAGCTAATTATAAATACTTAAGTATAAACTACTTATTACAATACTTATTTAATAAGTTTATAACTCTTTAATATTAAAATGGTTAAAAACAATACTATATTTTAAGCTTTTTAGTATAATTATTACTAAAAGAGTATATTTATAAATATTATATATTATATATAGAACTATTATTATTATACTAAATAAAAAAGTTAAAAATTAATAAAAAAACTTATTATACTTTATTTTAGCTTTAAATTATTATTAATTTTAAATCTTTATAAATTTTATTATAAAGCTACTTAAAGTTAATAAAAGCTCTTTATATTACTTAATAGTAATTATATATTATTTCCTTAAATATATATAGTTTAAGCTAATCTAAAGTATAAATACTAAGGTATATATAAACTAATTTCTATATTATTAATACCTTTATAAGTTTTTACTTTATATTATTTAAAACTATAAATTAAAATAAGTTAATACCTTTTAGTTTTTTTTTATACTTTAATTAATTTTTAAAACATTTTCTTACTTTTTATTTTTTTTAAAAAATAATAGTATACAGTGTATCAATTAAGAAATTTAAGTAATTTTAAAAGTTATAATTATATTTCTTTAAATAAATTCATTAAAGTATAATATATTAATTAATATTAAATAACTATACCTTTATTTTTATAAAAATAAATACTAAGTTAGCTATATATAATTATAATCTAAACTTAGTTTAGTATATACTACCTTTAATTAAAAGATCAACATTTTTCAAAAAATATATAATATAATTCTTGAAATGTATTTAAAAAGTATTTAATATACTTAAACTATAATTAACTTTACTTAATAATATTAATAAAAAGCTATAGACTACTTTTAATACTTATCTAGAAAATATCAAATTAAAAATAACGTTTAACTTAATTTATAAATTATTTATACTCTATAGCTAAATTGAAAACTTAATTAAGTAATAATGAAATCTATTATACTAAACGTTTTTACTTTATTAATAGTTTACTTTAATATTTTATATAGTATATATTTAGTCTTTTATATAAACTTAAGAAAAACATAAATAACTTATCTTTTTTACAGTTTTACAAAGGAATTACTTGAGTTTAATAGAAATATTCTATAAATTTTAAAAAAATGTATCAAAATATATAATAAAAAATATACTAATAATAAGAAATATATTAAAATATGATAACTATTAAAATATAATAAGTATTAAAGTATATTAATTAAATAATAGAAATATATATAGTTAATTTAAAAGCCTTTTAAAAATATAATAAATATAGCTATTTTTATTAAGTTTAAAGTATGATAAAGTAATATAATTTATAATGATAATTTAATAAAGTAATAAAGAATAGGTATAATAATAAAGATAATATTACTTATAAAAGTTTTTTAGCTTTAATATATAATTAAAAAGGCTATTTATTATAAGCTATATATATAAATTAAGAAATATGCTATATCTTTAAAGTTATAAGTATAATAGAGGTATATAACTTATTATCATAATTACCCTTCATTATATAGTATTTAAACATATTAACTTTCTTTAAATAAAAAAAGGCAGTATAGTAATAGTAAATATTTAATCAAAAGCTTTAAATTAATAATAAAAAGATAAATAAAATACTATATAATAAACCTTAACATATAGTATAAAGTTTAATACCTAAAGAAATAGAAATAATAAAATATAAAGCTCTAACTGTATTTTATATAGAAATAAGTTTTGTTTTAAAAGTAAGCTTTACTTTATATAAAAAAAAATTAGTTTAAAAAATAGTAAGCTATATTAAAGATTTAATAGTAAGGTGGTAATAACTTACTTATAAAACTATAATTAAAACAATTATAAAAAAAGGGTACTTTATGATAACTACTTTTAGCTATAACTACTTATATTAAGAATGTATAGTTAGTCTTATAAAGTTAAAAATAAATATAAGAAAGTAAGATATATAATACCCTTACTATAACTTAGTAATACACTAAAGAGGTATATAAAAGAAAGAGTATAAACATGTATATAATAAAATAAAGATTTATACCTTTAAGCACTGCCCTCTACCTAGTAGCTACATTATAGTATATACTCTATATTTTAGTTTTTACTCCACTAAGCAATATTCTATATCCAGCCTTAACGCCTTCTAAGGGTTACTTATATAATAAGTATAGTGCTTTATAAGGTTATAGAAATAGAAATACTTAAGTTATAGTTAGGCAGTTAAGTATATATAAGGTTAAATTATTATTTTCTATTAAAGGGGGTAGGAACTCTTCTATATAAAATAGGTTCTACCTTTGTATATAGACTATAACAGATTAAGTAATAAACCTTTTTGCTATTTTCATTTTTAAATACAGTATAATACAAACAAATTACATATATCACAATAGAGATGGAAGTTAGTATAGATATAACTATGGTTTCTTAGAAAAGAGGATGCAGAAGAACGGCAAGTATCCTTTATAAAAGCATTGAGCAGCCTTTCTTTAAGATATAGTGAGGATTATAGTGAATAAATAAACAGTTAAGCCTTTCCCTAGGCATAGTATTTTAATCTTAATGGCTTTAAATGGCACCTTACTCTTTGTCTTTAAAGTGGGCGCGTACTTCAAAAAGTTAAACATGGCTCGGGCACAAATAAACAGTTAGAGCAAGGGGGTATTTATGTTTATTTTCTATTTTATATGTTATAAGATTATAAAATGAACTAAAGAAAATCTAAATAAGTGGATATTATAATAAGCTTTTAAATAATAATATACTTAAAATCACATGAAAAATAATATTAGTAGCCATGCCTATAAATTTCATACATTGATTTATAGAATAAGGTGTCCTAGAGTAATGTAGGTGTCCACGCTACAAGAAAAATAGACACTGCCTTTGTGCTTTTATGATCTACTTAGTGGAACACTAAGTAGGTCTACGAGTAGTCAAAAGATTACCCGCCTCCCACGTGTGTTATCTTAGTCATAAAAAATGGAGCAGTCACGCCGCTACCAACTCCTGCCGGTCCCCCCACCTGAGGTCTCTTTCCTTCGACACCAATTCCTAAACACAAGCTCTTCATTCACGACAGCTAATCAGGCAGTTATTATCAGTCTCGGAGTTGTTGATCGAAGGCCGCCTATACATCATCGCCTTTTTGCACCTCGCTGCGCTTTATTGCCGATACCCACTTTCTTCACTATGGTAAGTGTTTATTCAGATTACAAATCCATGGAACAAAGTCCACGTTTGGCCTTACAACATCTTGCCTGGTCATGAGGTGGCTGGTGCTCTCTTTCGTTTACTGTTGTAGCTTACACGATCTAAACAAACCAATTAACCATACTTGTCTTAGGCGGACTCTCTTACCGAGGAGCAAGTCTCCGAATTCAAGGAAGCATTCTCTCTATTCGTACGTACCAAATTGAGGACCTAAATCTCTTTTGTACTATCATCGGTATGCTAATTCAATTGTGTGCGCCAGGATAAGGACGGTGACGGTGAGTGCCATTGCCCTGCACAATTCAATCGGCTATATCCCCCAAGCCATCTATTAGACTCACAAAGCACTGCTCACGTATCAACGTCCTGACGGGTTTAATTCATCTGTCTCACATATGCCTTGCTAATTGCTACCTCCCTTCCAGGTCAGATAACCACAAAAGAACTGGGCACCGTCATGCGTTCATTGGGCCAGAACCCTTCCGAATCTGAATTGCAAGACATGATCAATGAGGTTGACGCCGACAACAACGGTACGATCGATTTTCCAGGTACGTGATGAATGAAGCACCTTTAAGAAATAAAATTTTTGATCAGGAGTCTCTTGAGCGGAAACAACTCGAGAGATTTTATCTTGAACCGATTCCTAACTCTATGTCCTTGTTTATAGAATTTCTGACAATGATGGCCCGAAAAATGAAGGATACCGATTCTGAGGAGGAAATTAGAGAGGCGTTCAAGGTGACTATAGACCTCCTACGGTTGCAGCAGTGCAATTATGTGCTCATCGTTACCGTAGGTTTTCGATCGCGATAACAATGGTTTTATTTCAGCTGCGGAGCTGCGTCACGTGATGACTTCAATCGGAGAGAAGCTTACAGACGATGAGGTCGACGAAATGATTCGCGAGGCCGATCAAGACGGAGATGGTCGAATTGACTGTACTGTACCACTTTTTCCTCTTTCCCGATAATTACTGATCGTCTTCGACAGATAATGAGTTCGTCCAGCTTATGATGCAGAAGTAAAGCTACTTCAAAGAATAATTGTTGGGATCGATTGTATTTCTCGATAATCCATCGTCATGGCACGAGTGCAGTCTTTTGCAGTGAGCTTCATGGGATGAGCGATTGAGTCGTGGAACATTTAGTGCTCTGCGAGATAAAGGATCGGAATCCTTTCACATTATAATCTATCATTTTCTTCAAGGAACTGAGTGGGTCGGAATATTTTATGGAATAGAACAGCTTTGCCCATAGGAGATATATAGTAGCATTAATTGTTTTGCACTCTTTCTTCCTTTACTGTGGTAATATTAAGAATTTAATAACATAAACGAAGTAAGGAACATTCCAGGGGTAATGAGAATTATAGACTAAAAATAATTGTTTTTAAGCTTAATGTTATATAGTGTCCCTGTAGTGCTAAGTAAGCTATGACACCGTACACACACTTTTCTTTAATAACTCATCAGAGTAAAATAAGTAAACTCTAGTAACCACTTGTTATTATATTAAAGATTTAATGTAGAATATAGCTCGTTATAACTTGAATATTACTAGGATTTCTATACATAAGTAATTTTCTTTTCCTAATGAGAAATTGCTATTTGCATAATAAAAAGTTACTGTTCACGTAACTATTCCTCCACTGCAGTGTGAATACTTTCTATATGTGAGTGTCTTAAATATTTTTTAATCTATCATTTTTAAGTACAATATTAAAAACATAAGGAAGTAGAGTATAAATATCTTACCTTTAAAAAATTATAAAAATTTTTAGTCTTTTTTTGTAATGTATAATTTAAAGACTAAATAATTAATTAAAGAACCTTTCTAATATTAATATATAAATAAATATAAAGAAATATAAATAGAAAGGAATAACCCTAAAGTGTAGTGGCTGAGTGCTGTTAGAAACCTTAATATTTTTTATATAAGTAGAAACTATAGAGTTTCAAGGTTTACTTTTTATATAAAGCATAGTTTTTCTTAGTATATAATAAAGGTAGTATTTTAAGGAAAATCTAACTTTAATTATAAAAGGAGGGGCTTTTTGAAGCTAGTTAGTAGCTTAGGAATTAAAGATTAACGTAGGTTTGATTCTCTTACTTATCCTCTCTTATTAAGTAATATAAATAGCTACTTTTGTATTATATATTAATAAGTAAAAACATCTCCTAGCTCTTTAAGTATAGAGCTATTTATATTTATAATTTCTAAGGACTAACTAAAGTAGCTATTTTTTAAGCTTTTACTCTAATTTAATAGTTTAGGATTTAAAGAATTAATATTAATAATGATTTTAGTAAATAACAAAATATTTAAGTATAATATTTAATACGTATGATGTAGCCTAATGCATTACAAATATTGTATTTAAAATAATAAAGAAAGTATTCTAATTAATTCTTTTTATGAACTATATTACTGTTGTATAATCAAAAATATATAAACATAATATTATTTACTATAGTCTTAAAGAGCTTTAAGTTAGTTACATATAATTACTATATTTTACTTTATTAAATACCTTAGCTATATATATGTTTGAATATTAATAGTAATATTACATATTTTAATAAATCTCTATTATTTATATTATACACCTTAATTAAAGCTAAATGAAACTAATATAATAATTTAAATGCTAAGGTGTAATTGATTATTTCTAATAAAGTGTATATTGTATCAGTGAAAAGGGTGCAACACACTATACACTTAAAAAAGAAAGGGTATATACATAATCAAAGCTATCTCTATTATATTTTAAATTTATTTCATATTGAAAAACAGCGTTAATATAGAAAGATAAAATAGAAAGAGTATGTAAAGAAAAGATTCAGTCAATGGCTCTATATTTAACAAAATAATTTACATTATTTAAAAGTTAAACTATAAATTAATTTATAGTAGAATACAAAATAAATACATTATAGTAGTAACTAAAACCATCTCCATAATAATATTATAATAATAGGTGCTTCTATACCTATACTTAAAAAAATAGTAAGGAAGAAATAATATTTTTACCTATTTAAGAGCTTTAAACCGAATAATACTATTTAATTAAATAGTTCATTTGTATGATCTTAAAGTTTTACTTTTTTAGCTACTATAATGCCTTTTTTTAATTTAACTAATGTTTATATTCCATTTCTTAAAATACAATACATTCTTAGGCTTATTAATATATGTAAATAACTATAAGGTACAACAATAAAACTAATAAAACTGGAATAAATAAGAACTTTTTAATAACATAATTTTATACTATTTTTTAGTTTAATATTATCCCTTTAGTTTTCTTGAATAACTTGAGTGGTATTAAGCTTCTTTAATTATTAAACTTACCTTATACTTTCTTTAGTTTGATTAATTAACTATTAATGATATTATAATATTATTGTTACGCCCAATTTAGCGTGTGCAGTAATTGAGATGTAATTAATATACATACTATAATTCCTTAGCTGATTAGAGGGATTAAGTTATATAGAAAAGTATATAAAGTAAAGTAGAATTATTTAAAAATTTAAGTATTAGTAGTGTATTATAAAGTAAAGATTATTTCTTTAGAAGTTAATAGGAAATTATCCCTTATTTAAAGAAGAAGGGATAAGGTTTAGTTTAGTAATACTATTAATTCTATCTTTAAATATTAAGATAATTTATATTATATTTTTTCCACTTAACTACCCTTAACTTTCATATAATTAATATATCATTTCAAGACTTTTATAAAGTAATTATATAATAAATTAATATAGTTAGAATATTTTATATATAAACCTATAGTTAAGAGAAGTCTTCATTATAAAAGTAAGGTTTAATTAAGAACTAAATATGAAAATAAACTGTATTAAAGAAATAGATAATTTAATAATAAATTTAAAAATTAAACAAGATTTAATACTTATATATTTATAAATAAAAATAAATAATTATTTACTTAGTTAATTTAAAACTAAAAAGTATTTCTATTATACTTATTACTTATTAAATAATTTATATACTAATAATAGCAAAGAAATATAAGTTAGTAATATTATTACATTATAACTAAGCATTACTTTATAGAGAAGAAATATGAAATTAGTAATTTCAATCAAGTAATTAATAATCTATTTAAATAGTACGAGGAAAAGTATTAAAATATTATTCTTGTTTATATTTATATAAAACTTCATTATTACTTATATTAAAATTAATTTATAAAAAAGGCATTAAAAACAACGTTTTACGAATTTACCCGCACCGCTATAGTAACGCACATTTAACTCTAAACCTCTTAAAAAGTATAGAAAAAGAATTACTATACCTATTTACTACTATTTTTAATAATATATTAATACTAAAGTATAAGTATAGTAAGTAAAGTAATATAAATAAATATTAATAGTAAAAGTTATAGCTTTATATAAGGCTATTGTTTTATTATATAGCTTAAGATTGCTTTATAAAAATATTACCTTTAATTATATTTATACTACTACCTATAATTAAATATAAACTAAACTATTTAATTATTAAAAATAATAAAATAATTAAACTTATATAATTTATAGTATTTATAACTATATAAAATATTATTTTTTATGTAAATAATATAGCTTTGATATATATTTAGTATAAACCTTTGATTCCTTAAATATTATTAATAATAACTTTACTATTATAAAATAAATTTATTATAATTTTAACCTTAAAGAAGTAGGTAAATAGATATTTAAGAAAGCTATAAATATTAAAAATAATATAGCCTTAAGTTAAGTTAAAGTTATTATAAAATAAATTCTTTAGTTTTTTATTGAATAGGTTTAGTTTATAATTATAATAGTACTACCTTAAATTTATTATAAAACTATTATGAAAAGTAATTTAATTATTAAAGCTATTTTAAACTTTATACTAAACAATACTGTTATTAATATTAATTAAGCTATAAGTATCAATACTATAATAATAATATATTATATTTAACTTAGTAGTAATGAGATTTTGTTTTAAAATATAATAAAACCTTATACTAATAATATTAAATAGATTAGTATTACTTTTAAATTATAAATAATAATTAATTAAAATATATTTAGTAGTATTATTAAACACTTTTTCTTTAATTATATAAAAAACTAAAAAAAACTATATTCTTTAAGCTATAATTATAATAATTAGTTAAGAACCTATTAAAATTATAATATAGAAACTATATAGTGATATGACCTTGTCTTGTTTAGTTATTATAGTTAAAAGTATAGATATAGTAAGTAAGCTATAGTATATTAGTATTCTTTATAAAGCTAAGATATTTTAAATAAAAGCTTATAATAAAGTATTTTGCCTTTATTAATATTATAAGTACTTAAAATATAAGTATATTACTACATATTATTCTATACCTCTATAATACAGATCTTATGTAATTCATTAATATAAAACAAATAAGTAGTTTTACTTAATATTATTAGAATTAATCAAAGAATACTATATTAACTACTGAAAAACTTACTTATTATAGTTCTATATATAACATTGTTAATAAACAATCAAACTCTATATATACTGTATGCTTAATATAATACTAAGTCTTTATAAAACTAACGTTTTAAAAATAAAATAGCTAAATTAAAGAACGTAGCTAAAGCTAAAGGTGAAATATTAGTAATTCATTATTATAAAAAATACTATTATAAAATAAAGTTAATAAACTATATACTTGTTTATTTAAGTTTAGATTAAAGTTGATGAAATGATTAAAAGTAGTAATATAAAAGCTTTTTTTAGCTAGTAAATTATAATTACTATAGATTTAAATAAGCTAAGGCTAACTTAATATATTATTTAAGGTATATAAATAAGATTATATACTGAAATATGTAAAAAAGAACCTACTTTATATACTTAGTATTATAAACCTAACCTAATACTAATTTAATGATAACTTAGAAACTAAAGACTATAGATATTAAACTACTTAATTATAGCCTTAGCTACTCTTTATTATTAACTTAAAGTAGCTAAACTAAAGCTTACATTTATTATTAATATAAATCTAAAGTATAGTTTATATATAATAATTAAGATTAATACCCTATTCAAATAATAGGATATAAAATATATTTTATATACTTTTTAACCTATAAGGTTAATTAAGTATTACCTTTTATTAAATTTACTTAAACCTTAGTTTAAAACTATAATATACTAATGAAAGACTGTAGGTAATATAATTTACTTTAAGACTATTTTACAGAAACCTTAATAAAAAATAATATACTCCTTATATTTACAGAGTAATAATAGCTTAAACTTACTTTTACTTAAAATAGAGTAATATAATAAATATAAGGTATAAAAATAAGTATTAGAAATTATATATAAGCTGTTTAAAATATTAAGATTAAATTTTTAAGAAAGCTTAACTTTATTAAATTTAGCTATATACTATAGGTAATTTATATTAGCTTAAGTTATAAGATAAAAAGTAACGACTTACTTTAATAAAAATTACTATATATGAAGAATAATTTTATAGCTACTGAAGCTAAAGTATAGTTTTAATATAATGTAATAAAACCTTTACCTTAATTACTTAAAGTCATTAACTACTGTATTAATAAAAAATAGCTTAAGTCTAATTTATTATAAACTTAATACTTTTAAGAAACCTTTAAAATAGGGCTAAGCTAAACTTATAGTAGAACTATTATATAAAATAAGTAACTTAAAATATAAAAATAATATTATAATAATAGTGTATATTTTATACTAAAGAGAATTGATAGCTTATAACTAAAATAGCTTTATAGTAAACTATTATTAAAATAATAATAGATTTTACCTTTATTATATAGTATAGATATAAATACTTTCATTATTAAGATATAGTAATAAAAAGCTATTACTTTAGCTTAATATTCTTTCCTTTTTTTTAACACTTACTTAAATAATATACTAAATAATTTAAATAACTATCTTAATACTATAATACTTTTAATAAATAACTACTTTAATACTACTAGATTTTATAATATTATAAAACGCTTTATTAATTAAAAAGCTTTTAAACTTAATAAACTATTAAGAAGCTACCTTAAAGTATATAGCAAACCCTATAATAAAACCTTTACTTATTTTTTAATAAGTACCATTATATTAGCTATTACTTAGCCTTATCTTAGAAAGTAAAAGTTATTATTTTTTATAAGCTAAATAAAACCTTAGTAGAGTTATGATTAGTAAGAGCTTAGTACTTTATCTTCCTATTTAAAATTATTATAAGGTTTTAGAAGTAATAGTAATAACCTAACTTACTTTTATTGTTAAGTTAAGTAAAGCTTTTTCAATTTATATAAATAATAAAGTGAATTAGTTAGAAGAAATGTTACTAATTATTTTAGAAAAGTTTATATATATAATATAATATTATAGTACTATTATATTACTACCTTGGCTTAATATCTTAATAGCCATTAATAATATTTACTATGAAACACTTTAATGTATATTATTTACTATAAGTATCTTTAATTAAATAATAATATAAATTTATTTCTTTATTACTAAGAAAATGACTTATTTTATTGTGAGAAGTAAAGTAATAAATATTTTATTTATTATTATTAAAGTCTTATAAAGGTTCTTTATTTTCTCTATTCTCTTTTTACTTTGTATTACTATATTATATACTAAACGTAAGGTATCTGAATTAACTTCAATTATATGTTTACTTAATAATATAAATATCTTTATTCATAAATGTTATTAGTATTATTACTCTAGTTAGGCTAAGCCTTATAGCTAATATCTTTACTACTAAGACTTTATAGAAAGATTCCTAGACTAGAGAGATAAACCTATATATAACTATTTTAAAATTTATAGTAAAGCTATAGTAGCCTTACTTTAAGTTTAACTATATAAAAAGTTATATTTTTAACTAAACTTAACTAGTATTATAAAAAAGTATATAATGTAAGACTTAAGATAAAAAGGGTTAGTAAAGGTACAGTATAGCTATAGGTTACCTATAGGGGTAATGTATATATTATAGTAAGTTACCTTAGAAGCTTAAGTTACCTTTTATATTAGTCCCTTACTATTCCCTATAGGCCACCGCCTCCTCTCCTAAAACCTTCCACTGGCTGCTGCGCCTCTATGAAGTTAACTGTTATCTATAAATATATATTAAAGAAGATATAAAACCACTTTAAAGCTATATTAATAATATACTAAAAATAATTTAAAACTTTAAGCTCTAAGTTTAATCTAAAAACAAACGTAAACTTATATATTTTACTCAATACTTTATAATAATTAAAGTATTAATCTAACTTCATATTAATATAATATAGCTAGTTTAGTTTATATACTTTTTAAAAATTTAGGTTTACTATAAACTATATTAAAAAGTATATTAATATTAACTAGAGTTAAGATTAATATAATAGTAACTTATACTTATAGTATTAATAGCTTTAATTAATACGTACTTATTATATAATATAGAACGTTTATATATATAGGTTATTTAAAGTATTATTATATATAATATAAGATTATATTATATTTTTATTACTTTTAATAATAAAGTATAAGGTATAATAAAGTTATTAATTCCTAAATAAACTAAGTATTTATTAACCATAACTAAGGCCTTTAAAGCTATACTATAAGCCTTAGTAAAGGCTAAAGTAATGATAACCTTAATTAACCTTTATCTTGACTATTATTTACTATATTTTTACTATTAAATAAAGAGTAATAAAATAGCTAATATAATATGTACTACTAATATTATAATAATAGCCTAACTTTATTATATATATATATACTATAAATATAAATATACTCTAAACCTTGATAATTATTTAGCTTTTAAACTACTTTTATATTCACTTTATAATTATATATTAAAATTAATATTAATTAAAGTACTTACTTTAAAATAAAAAAACTATTAATATTAAAAGAGATTTATTATATTAATATACTAAACCTCTATAAATTATAAAACAATACAATTTAACCTTAACTCTGTTTCTACTACTAACATTATTAATATATACTTAAGACCTTTTCCATAAAAATCTATAGCGTTAGTATAATTATATATAAAAAAAACTTAAACTTAATACCTTGCTTTATAGTTAATAATGTATTCTCAAATTAGGACTATTACTATATAGCTACTAAACTAATTATATAAATTACTATTATTTCTTACTTTATTACTGAAATTTTACCTAATTTTACTTGATTAATACTAGCTTATATTGAATATATAACTCTTATAAAATTCAACAGGCTTTAAAAAGAATATAGTAATAACTATACTTATAAAGTAGCTTATTTTAATTTAATATATCCTTTAGTTTTATTTAACATATATGTTATAAAAGTGAGGAACTAAAGATACTAAGAATATAATAGAATAAGATATATAGCTTAGTATAGATATAAACCTAATAAAAAACTCTAAAAGGATTATTACTAATATAGTATATACTAAGCTATAATATTTATTTTAAAAATACAAAATACAATAAAGAATAAATAATTAGTATAATATACTTATCTTAGCCCTAACCCTGCTCTTTATTAATCTTTTTCACCTTTTTTTCTCTTTTTATTTTCTTTAATTATAGCTTTATGAAATAATTAAGCTAAGCTTATATACTTTCTATAAAGTATCATTATATTTCTTTAGTATATTAATAATATAGTAAGCTTATAGTAATAGCTTACCTTTAAAAAGAGTTAACGCCAATCTAATTATAATATAATTTAGTACTTGAATTTTTATTATTATTACTTTTTTTACTTATTATATAAGCTAAACTACCTTTTTCAAAATAGTATTATATTTTATAGCCTTTTTTTAATTTAGTATTATATTAGTATTGTATTGACTCTGTTGCTATATTATATTATACTTGGATTAATAAGCTCTCTAGAGGTTTAAAGATTTCATATATTTCTTATTCAATTACTAATAACCGTACTTAATAAAGTCTATATAAATTTGCCTATACTTGAGTTGCAATATAGCAATAACTCTTAAATTCTTAATAAGTCTAGAAAAAGAATTACTATATTTATTTTGTTATGCTAGTTGTATAGAAATTAGGGGCAATTAAGTAGGACGAATATAGTTTAAATTATTTTTAAATACTTATAGGTAGGACTAGTAGTATTACTAAACTAAGACTTATTTTTTTCTTTTTAAAATTCCCTATTAAGTTCTAAGAGAATACTTTTTATTTCATAATACCTTCCTTATTTAATATACTATTTATATATAAATATTTAATTTATTTTAATAATTACTTGTTTTTACTTAAATAGTCAATTATAATAAAAATATATAAAATATTTAAATTTAAATTTCTATATGTACTAAATTAAATACAATAATTATTTTTTATTAATATAATATTAACTTAATATTATTATAATTAAATACATATTTTAATGTATTTTTATTACTATTTTAAAACTAATAATATTTATTAATTTAATATATAATTATAAGTATAATATAAATTATTTAATTTAATAAAGAATTTAATTTTTTAATTTTACCTTTTTTATAATACCTTAATTCTTTTATTAAATTTTTATAATTTTTAATATATCTATAATATTCTTTTATTTATATATAATTTATTAATTATATTTAAATTAATTAAAAAAATACTTTTAATATTATTTTATAGTACTTAGCCTTTTAAAAATAAAACTTAAAAAGTTTTAAACCTTAAATTATTATAAAACATATTAAGCTATTATAAAATTATAGTAAAAGTAAAAAGAATTAATTAATTAAATAAAATAAAAATACTAAAACTTTAATTTCTTTAAAGACTTAAAGAATTAAATATAATTAATATATTTTTAGTTTAAAGTATATTTTTATTTTAATTTTCTTTATTTAATAAATTTTTTAATTATATTTAATTCTATATTTAATATTTATTTTATTAGCTATTTTACCCTAAAGTATTATATAAAATTATAATATAATTTTACTTTTGATATTGATATTAACTTTTAGTTAAATTAAATATTATTTTATTTATTTAGTTATTTTATTTAAAGAAATAAAATAATTACTATTAATTTAAATTAAGAATTAAGCTTTTTACTTTTTTATATTTATTAAGAAATATAAAGAAAAGTAATTAAAAAAATCAGTAAAAAAAGCTAGTAAAAGATTTATTTTAATAAATTAATATTTAAATTCTTTAGAATTTTAATTATTTTTATAGCTTTAAAAATAAAGTTATGATTAATTATAACTTTTAGTTATATTCATATTAAATTAAGTAAATTTATATAGAATTAAGCTAAAGTATTATTAAAAAATACTATTATTACTATTTAAATTAAAGAATATATTTAATATTTAAAAATAATACTAATTACTTAAAAACTTATAGTAAAAAAAGGTAATTTACTTTTTTTAACTTCTTATAAAAATATTTCTAATAATATAAAATACTATTATTATACTTTAGTTATGTCTTCTTACTATAATATAAGTATTTGTATTAAAATTAAAGGTATTTTCCTAATAATTTACTTAAATACTAAAATTAGTACTAATATATTATCATAATTCTATTAAAGTATATATATTTATAGGTAGTTTAATATATTGAGCTAATAAAGATCTTTTAGTATTAAGAATAAAAATATAGAAGCATTTTTATAATGTTTTTCTTTATTTATTTTTACCAATTATTATAAGAATAGTCTTAATTTAGCTAGAAATAATTAAAGGTAAGAAATTAGATATTTTTCTTTTAAAGCTAAATAAAATATAGTATTAATTTAGTATAAAACTTTAGGAAAATATTAATAAATATAACAATAAAGTATCTGTTACTGACGCTATTTATAATATTTTATTTATAATATTTAAAAAACTTATATATTTCCTATTCCTTTTTTCTTTAATTTAAAGTATAATCTTAGCTAATATTAATATAATAGTTAGCTAAGAATTAAATAGAATTTTATCGTAATTATATACTATATCTTAATAGTACTAACTATTACTTAAGGATATACTAAATAATAATCTTAATCTTTATTAAATCTATAACTTAATTTAATAAGGAAAGAGAAAATATTAATATTCTTATAACTTTTGAAGAAATCCTTACTAAGACTCTAAATAATTAAAGAATTAGGTGTTATGTTTTATATAATTAGAATAATAATAATTAATTAATTAATATAATTATTTTTTTATATATAAAAAACAAATATAAATTTTATAGCAATAATATAAAATAAATACTAATAAATATAAATAGTTATTATTTTAAAAGGATTTTCTAAGGTTATTCTAAAGAATAGTTATATAGTTTATTATATTTTTAAAGCCTCTTATAAATTCTATTTCTTTTAGATTTAGGTAATAGTAAATAGTATTTATTTATAAACTAATTTATGTTTTATAATACTTTAGTACTTAGCTACTAATTATATTTAAATAGCTATTCTTTTTAATTAACTAAATAATATAATTCCCTTTAAAGGAAATAATATAATTTAATTTAATTAACTTTCTATTCTTTAAAGTTATTATTTAAGTTTAGAATAGGTAGATTTTATTCTTTTTCTTTTATTTCTTAAGGTTTATTTTTTAAGTAAATTAATATAAAATATATTATATATTTAGAATAATTAGGTTAATAAAGCTAATTAATATACTTATTTTTTAACTTTATTTAAGATTAAGAATAATTTAATACATTTAAAAAGTAGTTTTTATTTTTCCTTTTTAAATTATAGGTTTTTTATACTTAATAGTATAAAATCTCCCCTTTTAAAGATTATTTTTTAATATTTTTAATTATAATACTTAGTTTATAATTTATTAATTTACATTTACTATAGTTTCATTTACTTTTTAGTATATATAGCTTTTATACTTAATTCTTAATATTAAGTACTCCCTTTTATAATAAATTATTTTTAATTACATAAAACTTAAAATTATAACTAAATAAATCTTTATTTAATATTATATTTATAGTTATAGAAAAAACTTTTGCAAATTTGCTTATACTATAATAGCGCGGTAAAATTAACTCTAAACCTCTTAAAAAGTTAATAAAAAGTTTTATAATATTTATTTACTCTTTATATTAATAGTATATTAGTTTTAAAGTATAAGTATAGTAAATAGTATAATATTAATAAATATTAATAATAAAAATAAAGAACTTATATAAAGTTATTACTATTTATTTATAAAATAAATTAGCTTTATACTTAGCTTTTAAATTAATTTTATTATTAAAATAATTAAAAAAAAGGTTAAAGATAAAGTTTTGGCTTATTTATAAAAAGAATTTATTAAAATTATTAAGCTTATTTTTATAAAATTACTAAAAAAAGTATAAAATATTATTCTTTATAAAATTAATATAGAAATAATATATACTTAATATAAGCTATATAATAATTCTACTCTTAATACTATTAATATAATAATTATAATAATAAACTTTAAATAAATAATTATATAAATAATTTAAAAAGCCCTTTAGTTAAAAACTATTTTAAGCTTAATTTAAATATTTATAATTATTTAAATAATTAAAATTAGCTTTTAAAGCTATATACTATATAACTTAATTACTTTTATAGTTTTACTTTAAGTTTATTATAAAATTTTAATTAAAAGCTTTTTTATTAATAAAATAATTAAA